>JAVSCE010012819.1:0-114246 GCA_032199065.1 Smutsia gigantea
CAAAGGCGAGGAAAGGGGCCAGGACACTCTGGTGGAGGACAGTGCAATCCAGCGCCATGCTGTGAGGCCCGCCTTCTCATTCCCACACGGCCCTGCAACAGAGTGCACGTGGAGGAGAATTAGTCTGCAAAGAGACTCAGACATCCAAGTGAAAACAAAACATGCCACCGGCTCACTTCACATCAGGCATAGAGGGTCTGCCACCCAGAGGCTCTAATATGGATCTGCCGGATGGCAGAACTTCCATCATGTCCTCCTGTCCAGGAGCTCCTCCGCAGAGAACCAGAGCTACCTGCTCTGCACATTCAGCCACTGCTCCAGCCATGCTGGGCCGTTTGTTCCACCACTTGCCTCTGACCACATAGCTCCCCTTGCCTGGAATATTCTACCACTTGCAGCATAGCCTTAAAAACAGGGCTGGACACGTTTTCCTGCTGGATGTCATTCCAGGGACTGATCTCCAGGACGCCCCTTATCCTTATTACCCTGGCCAGAGGGCCCCTCTGTCCTCTGAAGCCGTCGCTCACTTACTGCCTCTACGAAAGCTGTGGTATCTGAACACATGTGGCTTATCCCCCATCATTAAACTAAGGCACAGTGCCAGCATTTCCTCTGCGTGCCCCTTACCTACACCCCAAAACAACTAGCCCAATGCTTAGCGACAGAGCAGGCAGACACGAGAACCTCCCGACAGGAGCTGGTGCTGGGCCGAGGGCCGGCTGGGCCCCGGCCGGGGTGCTACTCACTCTGCATTCCTGTTACACGCCAGCCTGCTCCATGCTGAAGGAGACCTCAGGGTGCTTGTAGCTGAGCAGAATGTCTGTGATGCATGTGGACGCATAGCAAGAGGAGCTGACGTGCTGACTGCCATCAGTCAGGCCTGGGTGCTCGGGACCCACCAGACTCTCCCCATATTCTGCAAGACCAGAAAGGACATGTGAGATTTGCAGGGAGCTGGCAGGTAGGTGGGCAAGGGGGAGAGGAGGAAGAGAAGCCTGAGCACCACGTTGCCTGCCTCCTGCCCTGAATTCCAACTCGCAGCAGGCCTCCGTGTGCTGAGGGACTGTGGGCTGGGCCAGGATTCTCCCTGCAGTCCCCAAGTGCTGTGATTTCCCCTTTTCCTTCCCTGCCTCCTCCCGTCAAGCACCTTAACCACTGCAGTGTGGGAGCAGATGGAACACTGCTCCTTCAGAAAGACCTTCCTCTTCGGGGAGAAGACAATTCTCCTGCTAGGAGACACGGGTTACCGGCACGCTCTGTTCCAGGCCTTGCTTTAAGCACGTGAAACTCACTACTAAGCCAGTTAATGCATGCAGCACAGTCTAAGAAACAGGCCCTATTGCTTCTGCCACTTTACAGAGGATGACCCTGGGGCTCAGAAAGGTAGAGCCTTCCTCATCTGTGGCATCTGGGAGGGCAGTCTCACAGGGCAGAGTCAGGACTTGCTGCGGGCCAGTCCATTCCAAGGCCTATGCTTTTTATCTATTCTGATACCCTCCCTCCCTTTACTGGTTCTAAAAAGATGCAGAGATATTCCATTAGGTCACAATGTTCTAATCTGAACCAGAAAAATAGTATTAAGAAGCATCTTACCAAAGTATTACAAAGAGAAATGTGATGGCCTGCACTCAACCAGAACACGTCTCCTTTGCACACTCACGTGGGGTGGGAGGGGAGGAGGGATGGGATTTGTGTCCAGAACCCCTTGGGGATGCCGTGGCTTCCCACAAATGCTTTATACAGAAGAGTGGAGCAGTCATGGTGAAGACGGTGCGGGGGCCCACCTGGGAACTTCTCTGGGGTGCCCCATGTGTCAGGCCCCTTACCCTCCTCATCCCCATCCTGGAACTGCTGGCTTCCCATGAGTGAGGTCTGACTGAGAACTGCATCTGACATCCTGGCAGAACTAAGTGCCTTTCCAGCCACGAGACTCATCCCTGGCAAGTTATCCAGCTGCACCTGCAGAAAACAATTAGGAGAAGAAGTAAGGAGCCCAGACATGTGCCACTCTCAGTAAGTGACAGCTACTTCCTCTAGAAGAGCCTAGACAGAGGGCGCCCTCCCAGCCCCACCACGGAGCTGGGGCAGGAGGGGGAGGGCACGGTGACTGCTGGTGGGCACATGCCCTTGACACCTCCCGGGCCTCCTGGGCCAGGCCCCTGTGCTGCGAGGAGTCTTTACAAGGGTGGAAGGTTCTGTTTCCGCCCCATCCAAGACAGAGCCGCTAGCCAGAAGTGGCTACTGGGCATTCGAAATCTGACTAGTACGTCTGAACTGAATTTTTTATTTTATTTCATTTTAAATGCATTTAAATTTGAATAGCTACATGTGGCTAGCTGCCACTGAATCTGACAGAGCTGCCCTAGGAATCTGCCCTGGAAAGCAAAGCTTTGCTAATAAGCCAGAGGAGCTCTCAGTGCAGGTGACAGGAAATGACCCAGGCGTCTAAGGGTTCATTTGCCGGGCCTTGAGTTCACACAGTTTAGGGAGTTCAGTGACTGCGGCTAGAGGTGCCAACAGCAGCTACTCCGATCCCTCAGCCTCGCTCGACCAGAGGTTCCTCGGGTTCTGCGGGAGGCGGGGGCTGACAGTGGGTGACAGCCCCCACAGTGCCTGGGGAGCGATGGACGCTGGCCAAGAAGAATGGAGTAGTTCTAAGTCTGTGTGCCGTTTGGGACTGGTATCCCCCTTCGGAGGACATACGTAAGCATCGTCGCTGTTCTGGATCGTGTGGTGTCTCTGCAGGGCCCGGGGCCGGTGGTGCTCACTGACTGAGGCGCGTGCTGGGTACCCAAGTCCATTGTGGTCTGGCAGCCCCACTGCTTGTCCTGGAGAACTTCTATCCCTGCAGTTGCCTACGACAGACTCTGAGGAGATACAGCAAAACAGGATCAGCGGGCCTAGGTTTCTCCCAGCGCTGTCATTTCTTTGATGGGACACTGAGCGACAGCGAGGACCGCATGTGACACGTGCTAACCCGCAGCCAGCTGGTGATGGTGCTGAGAGGGGCCTGGGCCAGCCTGGCCGCCCCAAGTCTGACAGCAAATAGGAGCCTCCTTACAGACGGAGCATACCCTTAGGAGAAAACCCCACACCCCGGCGGGTGGCTGGAACACAGCGCCTCTGTTTTCCCTCCATTTCTCTGTGAACTGACAGAGCTATGCTCCCAAGCCTAGACGTATGTAGGAATCCTTCCCAACGCCTCCAGGAACCTCGCGCCTGGCGGATGGTCTCCACTCTGCGGATGCTTTCTCTCTGCTTCCCGGACCCCACCACAGGGTACCACCCTGGTCCTCTCCTCTCTTACTTGAGCTGCTGCTCCAAACTCCTTCCGTGGCTCCTCCACTCTACATTTTCGTCCTTGACCTTCTCTCTCTCCCCACTTAATTGGCAACAGCATCTATTTTCATGGCTTCAACCATAGTGCCTCTTTTAAGCTACAGATCCATAGTTCCAGCTGTTTACTAGGTATCTTTCCCTGGATGGTGAACCAACATCTAATTACGGAAATGCCCTTTTAAGCTACAGATCCATAGTTCCAGCTGTTTACTAGGTATCTTTCCCTGGATGGTGAACCAACATCTAACATTTAACATGTTCAATTCCAAATTCATCACTTCTTGCCCAACCAGCTCCTCTTATCATCTTGTTTTGGTGCAATTTTCCTGATCTTCTGGATGTGACCTCCTTCCTCACGCCTCACCCCACATCACCTTAATGTAAAGAATCTACCTCTGCGATGTTGGTCATTTAAGTCCCTTTTTTTTCTGATCTCACTATTTCTGCGAAAGCCCTATTAACC
This sequence comes from Smutsia gigantea, assembly GCA_032199065.1. Lineage (NCBI taxonomy): Eukaryota > Metazoa > Chordata > Mammalia > Pholidota > Manidae > Smutsia > Smutsia gigantea. The sequence goes on from JAVSCE010012819.1 coordinate 3,803, forward strand.
TCTTGCCTGGATCACTACATCAGCCTCCTCCTGACCATCCCTCTACCACTACAAAGATTAATTTTTCTATAGGGTGGTCCAAACACCTCCTTTTTACGACACCGTTCTAGCCTGTCTTCCATGGGGTACCTCCACGACTCTCCCCACATTCTAAGCTCTAGTCCGTGGGCCACTTAACCTGTCACCCGTTCACAATTCCCTGCATCTGCCCCGCTGTCCCCTCTCCTTGGGGATGCCTGGTTCTTCTTCCATTCCTGCCAATCCAAACAGGCTCATCCTTCTAGGTCCAGCTTGCACGTTAGCCATCTTCATGCAACTTTCCTTTCCAAACAGAAATAGAGCTTTTCTTCCCTTAAACGTCAGACTTTATTGGACTCTTATCACTCTACCGTTATTCCTGGCACCACACTCAATGATCCCTCACATGGGACTTTGAGTCCTTTAAGCATAAGATCACACCACCTATGCATGTCTGAGACTTCAGTGTTCTATACATACACAACACTGTCCTATACCCAGTATTAATAATTATCTCTTTAAATGATATTAAGAAATGCTCTCTTAATATGGGTTAATGTCCTGTCAGAGATAGGCAACCCTAGGGACTGGACTTTGGAGAGAAAGAGGAGTTCAAGAGGGTGAACAGCTCTTCCTAACCATCCTTGGAGCCGTACCTAAGTTGACAGAATCCTCCTGGAGGCATTTTGCCTCCATTCTTTGAGAGCCTGGCACTTGAACATGTGTTTAGGTTGCGTGGTTGTTTTGGGTTAAAGCTCCTTGGCAATTTATGCTTATCTCCTGATGAACTGTTCCTTGGTGAGACCAGGCTTTTCAAAAAAAATGTAATAGGAAACACAGCCCTAATGCTAATAGTACCATTCCAGTATCTACTTGAATAAGGAAAGTAAAATGTACTGCGTGAGTGTTGGGTAAAAGGCTTCAGGTCTCCATATTCAAATAGCCTCCTCTAACCACCATGGTTAGGCCTGGGCTTAGGGGCTGACGTAGGAGGGGAATGGAGAGGACTGCCCGACACGCCTGCTGGGGCCATGCAGAACATCCTCACAGGAACAGGAGGGGGGCTTCCCAACCACCAAGGAGGAAGGCACATGAGAAAAGTATTGAAAGTTCTCTGAGAAAGAGGTCAGAGGGACAGCCAGAAGCCAGCTCTGCTGCCACTGAGGCTGAATGTCAGAGGCCGAAGGGAGATAAACCAGGCCCTGCCAGGCACGACTTGTCTGTGGGGTAAGCTGCCCATCTTACGCACCCAGCCCAGTTCCCCTCAGCGGGCACAGCTCACATGCAGGCCCCAGGGCCACAGAGAAACCACCAGCAGGAAGGGTGCAGCCCTCTGCTCTGCCAAGAAGCAACACGAAAAGCCGCTTCTTACTCTTTCAGAGCACTTCCTCAAGCCTCTGTCCCCTGCTCCGACAGCCACACCGCCTGCCATCTCGGCAGCTAATGATCAGTTCCTTGCGGTTCTTTTTTTCTGGATCATAGTCGGATGCAAATCTCATCAGTTGCACCCTCTTGCTCCCCCACAGACAGAAATGAGAGCTCATTTACAGATCCTTAGAGGACCGCTGTCGGGCAGGACACAGCAGAGCTAACACATGTACAGGTCCTGCTTCCTGAGAGTTGGCCCATCCTGCCTCAGAGAGGCTTTTGCTGTCTCCTTTCCTGCTCACTTTTTTGAATTTATTTTTATTCCTGAGAATGGGGTTTGACTCGCCCTCCTTCTGGCCCTGCCTTTGGGGAGGCTGTGTGGGTCCCGCCCTCGCCGCCCTCTTCCTGGCCTTCAGGGCTGCTGTCCGCACGCCTGACAGAGAAGCTGCTGCTTGACAAACCGTGCAGTGAGCCGCCTTGGGTCCCGGCCAAGAGCTCATGAGCACAGGCACTGGGCTTGGGCAGCCTGGGCTGGAGTCCTGGCCTTACAGGGTTCTGGAGGTGTGGGGTCTCAGGCAGGTTACCTGACCTCACTCTTTATCTGGAAAACAGGACTTGTAAAGTGCTTACTAGTGCTTGGGGCCCTGAGCGCTCAGTATAGACTGCTATCACTGATTCCCTCTTCAGAGGTGGTGTTTCTGAGAGGGCAGGGCACACGGAGCCGGGCGACAAGCTGACCGGGACACACTGCATCACAGACTGCTGCTGCCAGGGTGATGGGGATGAGTTCCCCGTATGTGAGTGAGCAAATGAGTTCCTGAAACTTTAACTTTCAGAGAAGAGGCTGTTGGTTTAGGAGAAGCAAATGCAAGTTAAAAACTAAAAGGAAAAGAAGTGTATTAATGGGAGTTGGGTTACAAACCAGAGCTCTGTCTGTTCAAGTTTCAGCACAATCCACAGGTCAGAGACCTGGAAGGGCTGGCTTCTTTTACTGGGCAGATATCTTATGCTTGGAAGGTGAGGCATGGGAGGAACAGAGGCGTAAAAGCAGGAATATAAACCCAGGGGAATCATAAAACTTGAAGTCAGAATCCAACTCTATCCACCAACAGAAAGTATGAACCTGCATAAATCATTTAATCTCTCCTAATCTGTTTCCCTGTCTGAAAAATGAGTTGTTTGGGTGCTCAAAAGACAACACATGTGCAAGGGTCTTTAATAAACTCTAAAGGCCTGTTCAGGTATTGTGTTTAGTGAGAAGGCTGAGTCGTGTGTCTAGAAGTCATCTGTGACCCTCTCTCGGTGAGACTGGCTGACCAGCTTGGGTGTGGGTGGCAGGCAGACTGACCCACCGACCAGGGGACATGAAATTCAGGCCCACCATTTGGCGTCCTTTATGCCAATTCAGCAGCTGGAGGAACAGTCAGGCTCACCGAAGGGTAGATAAATAACGGATGAGGACTTGGGAGAGCAGTGTTCTTGGGGATTTAGCAGAGGGAGGTCTCGACAGTGTGTAGGGGGGACCATCGGCTGGCCAGGCCGGGTGGGGAGGAATGCACAAACGGACCCAATGCACACCACCCACCCGCCCACGCAACTCTGGGGCAGCTTGCACAACTCTCTGTTGAATTTGTCAATGTTTACTTGTCCTTACACATTTACTGAGTTTTAAGAGAAAATGAGAGAAGTGACATGTGCGTATTCCTCTTAAAGGTTCTGAGGGTCAATCTCTCCCAGTCTGTCACTCCTCTAGGGGGCCTGAAGTCCACTAATAGTGCTAAAGCTGACTCTGCTTAGGGGAGAGGATGTGGTTTTCTTTGTGATTCAAGTTGGCAATATCACTGTGTAAACTGGCTGTATTTATTTATTTGCAAAGTAAAAAAAAAATCAAGTGTAATACTAGAGGAGGAAGATAAATCCTATTTCTACTTCTGCAGTGGTAGGCAGCATGGGGCACGCGTAGCCCTGAAGCCCTACGCATCTGAGGCGACCCTGGGCATGCTGCCTGCCCGGTACTCTGGGAGTGCCTGGCCCCATACTGACTGGTGGCGAACAGCCATGAAGGAAATAGGTAGCCACGGACACCAATATGACGGCATTTAATTTTCTGGACTAACACCAGTGAACCCTCCTCACCCAGCCGAAAAAGTCCTCCCAACAGCCCCTCTCCACGGCTGCACCTCTGTAGCACTCCCTCCCTCACGCGCCGCACAGTAACGCTGTTTGTGAGCTGGTCTTCTGTCCCCCAGCAGAGTTTAAGCTCACTGAGGGCAGGCTCTTCACCTGCTCGCCCCTGCATTCCCCACAGCACTGGCAATATAGTTTTGTGCAACCTAGTCATTGCACGGGTTCTGCTGAATCTGCTCTATCTCGGAAATGGAGTGTTTTGCGACTGGTATGTAACTTCTCAGAGACGGAGGGACCGTTAAGGCAACCGCAGGCATTCCTCTGTCCAGAGATAAACAAGTATGAATCTCCCTCCTCTGCCTGAAGGGTGGCTGGGGTGTCGAATGATGATTCTTTGGTAATGTAAAACTGTGAGCTCTTAAGTTTTCAAAAGAACAGAATTGTGTCAAGTTAAGGCAGGAAGCAATGGTGGAGCCGTGGTGTCTATTGTAAAAGGGGCCATAACATATAGGTCCCAGGGTGGTGGTGAAACGTAGGCGAGCAACTGAGTTGAGAGCACTGAGCACGGGGTGGATGTACTACAGACATTAATTCCGCTCTTCTCTCAGGGAGCATTTAGCTTAATATCCCTCATTATTCAAATGAAGAGAGGTCACACGGCAGGCCCCCCAGTCGCAGCGCCTGCTCCTGCTATCTAAGGTAAGGACCACAGGGGTGCCTCAGGACACGACGTCACTGCAAACACACAGACGTGAAGTGCACCCCTCCCAGGGGTTTTAACTCTTGAGCATCGGTGGGCTACCCCGTCAATGCCCTTCCCTCCTAGTGTCTCTGTCACATTTCTCTACACTGGGTTCCAAGTTCACACAGTAACAAGCTTGTGGCTTTACTGGCCAAAGCTATTTGTATGTGTGGTCCAAGCGTCACAAAGCGGACAGCATTCAGGCAAGGAAAGGCCTACTCAGTGGCTCAGCTAAAGAGTACGTTTAGGGTAAGCTGGGCAGGAGGAAGGAAGAAAACAGTCACGTCCACAGCCCACGGGCAGGCAGGATCCACAGTGACGGCTTCCGGAAAAGCTCCCACCAGCGGCCAGGCACAAAGATGTAAGGAGAAAGAAGACTTTGGGGGAAGACATGGCTAAAATGGGTAACGAGGCAAGGACTGGGTAGTTTTGAGCTGAAACCTTTAGGGAGATACTATGGCTTGATTCTTCCAGAAAGCAGAAGCGATGTTTGTAGGGGACAATGGTGGTGACAGCAGTGGATGTAAGAAGGCGGATGAGGGAAGATGGAGGACAGAAGTAATGACAGCAGCTCAGGAAGGGGAAGGAGGGCCTGTCAAAGGGACCCTGACCCTGAGGTGGGAGCCTCAGACGCACAGGAGGGGGCGGGTCAGGCTGACCGACAGGACTGTGCCGATTTAAAACTGCCAGGAGAACCGGGCAGGGTGCCACCTATCCTGTGGCACGTTGCAGCTGGATCTGCATCATACCCTGGACTTCAGAAAACCTCCACCCTCAGCCTCTGCTGACTCCTTGCTGTGCACCAGGCTCACAGCCGACCTCGCCTGCTTGCTTTCGCTTTTCCCCCAAAACATCCCTGAGACCCTCTTACCCACTGGTCTTTCCTCATGCTTCTCCACCAAAACCCAAAGGCAAAATGCCTTCACCCACCAAGACCCAACTCAGAGCCACCTGCTGCTGGGAGCCTACCCCGTTCCTGGGGCTGAGAACGAGCTCCCCTCATCTGGTGCCTTACCACGGCTACTAGAAAGACCCGCAAGCCCACTGAGAGGGGGCTCCTCTGACCACCCCGGGACACAGGCAGACTCAAGCTCCCCAGCCTTTCTGTACCTATGCGTCACACAGGAGGGAGAGTGCCGAAGAGTGATTTTTGAAGAAAAGCAGTTTAAACGGTGTTTTGACACACATGACCACCGGGGTGGGGGGCGCGGGGAGCATACCCTCTTGTCCACCGCTGCTCTTTCCTGCTCACACCAGGCCATGCCCAGGAGCACCTGCCGGGGGAACGGAGACACTCGGGTCCGGGTGCCACTTACGGGCCGCACCCGTACCATGCATGTGTGCCTCGGTCGTCTCACTGGGAAACGTCAGCTGGCCGCCTCCTGTTCACGCTCACTGCCATAGGCTGATGTGATGGAAGCTTTTCCACGGGTGCACACCAGCACCACTCGCCCCTGCCAGGACTCCCGCAGAGACAGGAGGCTCCCAGGCTGCCGTGGCGGCCTGTTCTGGAAAGTTCTTACAGAGATCTTTCACAGGAAGTAGAAACTTGCTGCGACTTCTATCTTGATCTTGGTTCCGGCCCATAACATGAACCCAGAGAAGTCTAACCCCTTTTTCCACCTGATAGGCATGACGGTTCTTAGGCTGTCCCTGACCCTGGCCTGAACATCTCCAGTCTGTCAGCCATTCCACATGACTCAGTTCCGAAACCTGCAACCATCCTATGTCCATCTACAAACATGGTAGCCACAGGTGGACCCAGTATGTCCGATGGGTGCAGACTGGTGAGCAGAATGGCACCCACCTGTTCCAAAGCCCAAGCTTAGCTGGTGTTGCCTACAAGCACATGTCCCTCCTGTGCGTAATAAGTACCACCGGAAAACCCCAAGCCGTCTTCACACGAACTGATTCAGAGCAAGGCCTTCTACCCTGCTCCATGCCACGAGCCCCAGTCCCCTGGGGCCTGGTTGTCCTGCGCTGGGTTTACGGGCTAGGACTGCAGAGGCAGGCAGTCCGGAGAAGGGGGGTTGGGGGACAGGCTCGGCCTTAGGGCTGCACCTCAGGGATAAACTCAGCCGTCACGGTCTGTGTCGAAAGGGTGGATGTCAGTCCAGATTCTGTCTAGGGTGAGTGCTGCCGTGCTATGAACAACACTTTCTGATGGTAGTCGGAGCCCTCAGCATGGACATAGACGTCCCCAGTCATTACAAGGTAACGCGAAGCGAGGTGACGCAGCCCCTTGGGGTGCTGTGCCATATCTGGTGACTCTTAGTGACGTGACCAGAGTGATAGCAATGCCTCACGTGTACACCAAGTGCTTCTCCCTCACACATGCCACGTATCACGTAAACACACACACACACACATACATGTTTTCATCTGCCCCAGGACTCCACAAAGCCCCATCATCATGCCTCCTGCCCCTCTTTCACAGAGAAGGAAGGCAACGACCTCAGGGTGTAAACAACAAGGTCATGGCCCTCCCGACCGAGGCAGGTCCAGACCGCAGGTGCCGGGACCCCTGGCCCAACACTATATACTCTGAGCCATGTTTTCTTAGCACTGGCTGACTTTCTCTGTTGCAGAAGTTAAAGTTAGCTGACAGCAAATGCTGGATGCCAAGAAACCATGGTATGAATATGAGAAGTAGGGGTAGTCTCACTGACTGCATTTTCTCAGGGCCAATTTTCTATCACTTTTTATTTTGAAAACAGACTCCTTCTCCACCAAATACCCACTTCCTACATGCTTCTCCCCCAAAGGTCCTGAAGGCCTTCTCAGAACTTTCTCTTAGGAACAGAGTACGAGGTACTCTGAAAAAAGGTAACACCACTGAGATCACTGAAATAGGGCACACGGCCCAGGACTTGTACTTGGAAGGGGCTCTTACCTCGGCTGGACACCTTATTCCTACTGAAAGCAGCAGCTGGCTGATGGCGGAAGGGATGCAGCCCCAGGTCCTGTGCGTGACTCACAGTTCCCAGTGAAGATTCAGGGTCCCCGGGTCTGCCAGTGCTTAAGAGCAGGGGGCTGTCATGGCAGCCTTTGGTCACTGGGTTCGGACTCTTCCCGTCTGGAAAGCCGTCCCTGGCCCCCTCACATGAGCACTCTTCTTCCATGCTCTCTGGGTGCACAACAGCCGGCTGGTGAGCATACCCGTGGGTCGGGGCAGGTGGCGAGACCTGGGAGATACATTCTTGCACCCTGATTTGTAGAAGATGCTGGGGGCTGGGGTGGCGGTGGGGGTGATACGAGTCGGCACTTGGATACGGTAAAGACTGGTGCTCCGCCATGCTCTGTCCCCCAGGACTGGGAGCCAGGCCCCCAGCATCCCCCTGGCTCATAGGCCTGAACAATTCCTGGTACGCCCGCTGCTGCCGCTTAAGGAGCTGCGCAAACTCTGCCGGGGGCAGGCGAATGTCCGAGTGGCCAGCGAGCGAGTGCCGGGGAGAGAGCAGTCCCTGCAGGATGTGGGGCACCTGCTGGTGTCTCGTGTAGTCTGGCGGGGTCGGGGACAGCAGCGCCTGCTGCAGAGCCGACGTGGTGTAGTGCGGTGGCTGCTGGTGTGCGCTGGGAGGGAAGCTGGGACCTTGGTCAAGCGGAGGGACTTTCAGGGCTGGGCTGTAGCTGCAGCCGCTGGGGGAACCCCGGGACTGGTCCGAGAACAGATGGGGGTGTAAACGTGCCTGGTCGTAGTTAGCAGGGGAGAACCGATTCGCGTTCAAGCTGCAGACACAAAAGGGAGTGAGTACCAGTGTCCGTGGAAACGAGCGTGCTGGGCTCTCCTGGGGAACAGCCACTCTGCCTTGGGAGGGAGCCCATGGGTGGAGCCCTGCGGTGCGACAGGCACTTTGTGGGGTGCACGCCGTCCCTGCTCGCCTGCTCATGCGCTTGCCCAGGGACTTTCAAGGGATTGAGCCACGAAGCCTATTTTACGATATCACTTGGACTATTAACAAGCACCAGTTTCTTAGAATAATAGTGACAGAGAGAAAGAATCCTAAAAGAATACACGGGCACTCGGCTCCTAGGCCGTTTTCTTCTTTGCAAACAGAAAGGTAGCTTTGTCAGTCTCCTCCTGAGTCTCACTAGCATTTCGATCCTCGGTGTGTAAGTAGGTTTCTGGTTCACCCCGGTCCCACCACTCTGATTTCAGGAAGGGTGAAATGAGCACAGCCCCGTCTGGCTCATTGTCCTCCCCTCCTCCCCTCTTGTGCTGTTACTGGGCTTCCTCCCACCTGGTCACCTGCACAGAAGGCTGGTGACATGGGGCAGCCTTACCTGTGGGCCTCCGCGCTGTCGGCACTCAGCTGCTTGGACAGGGGTCGGTGTCCGTAGCTGAAGGTGGCCATCAGGTTGGCGCGGTGCTGCATTGAAGCATGGCCGGCACTGGGGCTGATGGGGATGCCCCGCCCAGCAGGGCCTGCGGCGGCCCCTGGCAGGCTGCTGAGCATGTCAACAGGCTCCTGCACTTGGATGGCCACCTGCTGTGACTGGGTGGGCTGCTGAATGCCCAGGCAGGTCAGCGCCATGCTGGGAGGAGGGGAGCAGCTCTCAGGCTGCCGCTGGAAGACTGCGCTGCGGGAGGGCAGGCCTTGAAACTGGGAGGGAGATGCAGCACCTGGAGGGAAAGGAACCTCAGAGTGACCGAACGCCCAGGTCACCGCCAGTTGGAAGCAGTGGAAGCCAGTGAGGATACTCAAACTGGTGCTTCTCAAACTTCAATTTGTCATCTGGAAAACTTGTTAAAACACAAATTCCTGGGCTCTAACACAGAATCTTGGTTAGGTCCCAGGTGGGGCCCCAAGAATTTGTACTTCTAGTACATTGCCCTTAAAGCTGGTCCGTGGATTATTCTTTGAGTAGCTCTGGTCTAGGGCAGTGTTTCTCAAAGTTGTATGTCCACAAAAACAGCCCAGGGATCTTGCTAAAATGCAGATTCCAATTCAGTAGGTTTGGGATGGGACCTGCCATTCTACCTTTCCTGATGTTGGTCGGGGGACCCACTCTGAGCAGGCAGGGCCTACAGATCAATTCAGACTCCCCAGAGGCTCCTGGGTGGCAGTCCGTAAGAGATTACTGGTTTTTGGAATACTAAATCCTCAGGGCGCTAGTCTCTGAAGACCCATACCAATTAGGGTATAGTCATTTTCCATCTAAACACGCCCAGGAGAGGCTTGCACATACACGATGGAGAGCCACATGGAGCATGACGATAAAGAAGGTTCTGGTAGCAACTTTTTACTTGGTGGAGCTAGAGGGGTTTTTTATTAAAAAATACTAATACCAGTTAACCTTTATTGAGAACTATTTTGTTCCAGAGATTGCTCCCAGTGCTTTGTATCTATTTGGTAAATATAATTAGTATCCCTATTTTCCCCGTGAGAAAGCTGAGGTATGTATACAAAAGTTAAGCAATTTACTTGAGGTTTCTCAGCTAAGAAGTTGGTGGAACCAGAACTCAAACAAGGCAGTGTGGCTCTAGCGTCCACACCCTCAAGTACTTAGGTTATTCTGCAGTTCCAATCAATGGCTCATGCATTTAGAACTGAGGCCCGTCCCACATGCAGCACCCCGCGGCGCAGTGTGACCCTCCGCACCCAGACCAAGGTCTGTCCTGCATGCGGCACCCTGTGGCCCGGTGTGAACCTCTGCACCTGGACCGAGGCCTGTCCTGCATGAGGCCCTATGCGGCCCCATGTGAACCCCTGCACCCGGACCGAGGCCCATCCCACAGGCGGCACCCTGCGGCCCGGTGTGAACCTCTGCACCCGGACGGAGGCCCCATGTGAACCTCCACACCCGGACCGAGGCCCATCCCGCACGCGGCACCCCGTGGCCCCGTGTGAACTTCTGCACTCACCGTGAGACTGGCTCAGAGCACTGGCCAGGGGTGGAGGACTATTACTGGGTTGTCTGAAGAGATGGTTGTTGGGGTGGTTGGGAGGTGGGCTTGAAGGTTGGATCCTTAACCTTAAAAGCAACAAACAAGGTAAATAAATTTCCTGTAATGACAGTATAATCTTGAAGTCAGTGTTAGCCATACAATACACACAAGAAGAAACTATTTTTTTAGTTTTGATAAGCTGCCAGGGTAGAAAACCACACATCAACTGCCCACCAGGGTCTGCCTCAAACCTATCCATATCTCGTTTTACCAGACTTCCCAGACAAAGAGGCAGAGTCATTGTGGACCTGTGTGCGGCCTGTATTAGACATCAGATTACTTTGCTCATGGGGCTAGGAAAACGAAGTGGCACTGGAGGTCAGGATGTCAGGGGGTCTGCTGGCATTTAAATTGGTCTGCTTTTCAAACAGGTTTTTCCGAGATGAATGCTAAAGTCAGTCACTCTCTCTCCGGAGGAACTGGGCCAAGGACACCCAGCTTCAGAGACAATGGCTTAAGCGTGTTACAAAATGATTCATTACCTCTGGAGCTGGTGGGTGAGGAGGGCTGGCTGGTTTTCACAGGCAGCCTGAAGAGGTGGAGAAGGCTGCGGAGGACAGATAGAATCCTAGAACACAGTGGGAAAAGGAGAGAAGTAAGTATGAGTTTAGAGTGGAATCGGAGCTATCCTCAGGAAGGAACACAACTGTCTGTGCCAGAGTTTACACTCCTGTCGTTCATAGGATGGTCTGATCACCTCTACTCAAACATGCCAACCATCAACATAACTCAGCTCCACTTTGCCCTGTGTGACAGCCTCCAAAGTGCCTGGAAGCGAGCTCCCAGCAAGCTGCAGAGCGCAGGGCAAGGCCTACTTGGATCCGCCGCAGAGCGCAGGGCGAGGCCTACCTGGATCTGCTGGTGGAGGATCTGGTGGTGCTGCTGCCCCTGCTGGTACAACATGTGCTGCTGCTGGGTCTTCTCCAGGGTCCTTTCATCCATCTGCCCCCCGTACATCTTCTGCAGCTGCTCGCACTCCTGAAGGGAAAGCGGTTAGCACAGACGGGTGCAGCCAGGCCCACCCCATGCAGTGATGCCAGCAGACACAGATCTGCACCCCGGTCTCATGCGCAGAAGGAGGCACAAGAGGAAAACAGTGTCCTTGAGGAGCGATGAGCCCACTTCTGTGGGTATCTGTGTGCTGACTGTACTCACATCCTATTCTGCATGGGTGAGTGGAAAACACCAAGGATGGCCTGTGAATCAGTCAAAATGCCCAGTGTGAAATCTGTACCACTGCACAAAGCCATGTGCCACTTGAAGCCAGGTGGGCTGGCAGGCAGAAGGGCAACCGGCCCCCCACAGATGCCTGGAGCTACACTTGCTTCCTCCAGGAGCACTGCTCTGTGCCGGCTGGAGAGCATGCCGGCAGCAATGCAGAGCCGGCTCCAGCAGCACCCCAGGCCCATGTTACGGGAGGAGAACCTTTCCTGTGGTTTCCCACTGGAACCCAAGCCCAGAAGTGCCACACTAACGAGCTACAGAGACAGGAGGAAGGCTCGGACCTTTCATGGGGAAAGATGTGCATGGCCGGCAGTCCGGCAAGAGAGTTAGGAAGCGGCCCGGTCTGAGCCTGTGCCTCTGCCGCCCGACCCCACCCCTGCCCCCGCCATTACCTGCTGCAGCTGCTTGATGCTGCTGCTGGTACCCATGTTTTCCAGGTGAGCTTTGAAGGCCTGGATGCTTGCAGCCCCATCTGAGAACCGGCGCACAGGGGAGAAACGCTCCGTAGGGAGGTGCAGGGTGTTGGAGTCCTTGTAGGTGGAGCTGAATACATGGGAAGAGAAGGTTAGGGGCTAGGACTTGGGGCTCCTGACCGATCACCCAGAGACCGCTGTTGCTGTTCTGGGCAAACACACAGCTGGCCGGCTGCTCGTGCCGCCCTGGATACCATGCCACTTCTGTGCCATCTCCAGAGGCCAGGTGTCTCCCTAGCCTGCTTCCCTTTAGGGCTCCAGGTACACATCTTCCATTTCCACTTACCTTTAGCTGCTTGATCCCCACGCTCAGAGAGGTCCAGGATCAAATACATCCAGTTCTTACAAATATACTACATCAGAGAGAAGAGCTCCTCAGTGTCCCTCAGGTCAAGAAGTACACGAATGCTTGCTTTCATACTCATGTCTCTACCTAGTGCCTTCAGAGACCTAAAATTCACCGTTTGACCCAAAGTTTTCCATGAGCAGTAACCTCCATGTGACTGGAGGGGAACTACATTCAGCTTTGTGGTCTGTGCTAGAAAATGGAGGGTGAAGGGTTAAAGTAGGGGGAAAAGGGACTTTGGATCCCCACACAGAGACAGCATGTTCTCCAGGAATGCGGGCCTCAAGATCCTGCACGCACCTGGTCATGGCAAACAAGGCTTTTTTTACTGTGGCAGTTGACTTCACAGACAGCAGCGCGCGCCCAACCTCCTACTGAAAGAGCGATTATGTGGATTGCCTACCAAACCCCACAGCACGGCCAGAACCCAGGACCGTGTGGAAAGAAAGGACCAGCTATGGATAAGGAACGCCTAAGACGGACCAGCTATGGATAAGGAACGCCTAAGACGGCATGAGGGTTAGAAGCGAACACCTACACTTGTTACCTAATCAGCAAGAGATGGTTATGGGCTGAGGCAAGCAGATAAAGGACTGCCAAGGCAGCATTCCAGCAGCTGATGGAAAGGATCAGGGTTTCAGGTCCAGGGCAAGATGACATCACACTGAACTGTGGGGGAAACAACACGCTGCTTCGCTAGTTACTCATTCTGGAGCAGGCGGAAGCAGATGAAGGCTAAGGAAGCAGGTTAGAAAAAAGCGAGTTCAGCTACAATGCAGACAGGGAGGGATGCGGAGGGCCTGATGACTATGCAGAGGGGTCAGAAGAGTTCTGGCAGCAGGTGAAAGACCTTCACCCTCTCTCTTCTCACGATGCCTACTGTCAGACTCTGCCTGAAGCTTAACATGGTAGCTAATGAAATGAGCACGAATTGCATTTGTAACACAAAAGATAAATGATTTCGGCAGACCCTCCAGAACGAGTGATCACGGAAGCTACTTCCAGGAGCATTTCCTCAATGCTTCTTTCTGTTTCTACTTCAGTCATTTGGAGTTGGCACAAGCAAATACTATTTTCTCCCTTGCAGTATTTTCTGGGAATGGACATATTTTTGGTTGACTCAGAAAGCTGTGTTCTTCAACTGTTAGTACAGCCTGTCTGCACAAAACCCATCCTCTCCCATCAAAGTAGAACTCCCAGAGCCGGTATTTCTTGACTTTTCCAGAAGTTGAGCTTGTAAACAGACTGGCCCCTGGTCAGTCTAGCACAGAAACTTCAGAGAACAGTCCTGGCGCAGTTGTTCATTTGGAAGCAAACAGGATCAACTCTGTTTTTTTATTAGCAATTGTGTTCAAACACAGGACAGCCTCATATTAGGCTGATATCCCCACTACACTCTTCAAACAGGGACTCGGTGCCCCACCTAGGTAAAATCCATCTCGTGTTTAGGTTTTTTTTTTAATTATGCTTTTAAAAAGTTTAGTTCTAAATCACATACCCGTAGGATAGAAAAGGTTGATCACAGACTCCCCTTCTGTCTCCACGTTATCTATTATACTCAGAAAAATAGATACACATGCTGTTCTTGAATGATTCCCTCCAGGAAATAAAAGGAATTCAATAATCTATCCAGGCTACCCAATATCAGGCCTTGGAAAGTTTCTTTTTTCCCCTGAAGACTAACTTCATTCTCCTGTGTTGCCGTATTTTTAGAGTAACCCCATTGAGTTTGCATAAATGCCCCACCTTACACAATCTGCCACTCATCAAGCATTCATTCCAACTCAAACTGGCTTGACCACAGGAAACCCTTGAAACGCTCTACCAAGAGTGTTCACATAAAAACAGACAGCAGACATATCCCCAGCAGGCAAGGCTTTGACAGTGACTGCAGACAGGGAGAGACCACACCAACAGAGCTGTGGGCCACTGTGGTCCTCCCCTTAGCGACAAGATGTGAATGGGCTACAGCATCTGTGATCAAGGCTGTGACTGTGGGATGTGCTGACCTTCATGTCCGCCTGACAAGCAGTCCTCCTGGGGAACACTCAGAATTAAACACGGATAAACACAGATACCCAAAGAACTTAACCTAACAATGGACCCTGACAAAGGCTGACAAATTAGGGGGCAGGTAAGGAGGAGGGGAAGAAAGAAACAAACTAATAAAGGGTCTGTTCTGTAAAAGGAGAGCGCAAAGTCACTGAGAAGTTGTAGAAAATGTACGGGAGGCAGAGGCAGCTCTCCAGCAGTCCCTCAAAGTACCTTTGATGTGGGAGCCCAACAATGAAGGTCCTGCAAGGTCTTGCTCAGAAAAACACTGTCTTTCTGCGCCACCAGAGTTTTCCACGAGGACCATCATCCCTGCTACTTCTAACAGACTGCTTTTACTAAGTTACCCAGGATCATTTACAAAGGCTTATCTTCCCTCTTTCAGAGTTCCACCATGGCACCAATCATGTCTTGGTCTGCTCAGAGTTCACCTGTCTCTGCTGATTACACTGATGTCCAACAGGCAACTAGCCGCAATAAAAACATTGTGTCAAGCTTGCCAGGATGAGCTGGTCACCAGATTTAATCACGACACATTTATAAACTTAATTTCCTCAGGATCTGAGTGCTTTTCAACCTTCCCAAGTAAGACTGCTTTTCATTGTCCTCCCAAAAAGACTGAAATAAAATTAGTGTTAGCAATTGGTAGTGGCTCTGAAAGTGTGGCCCACAAGCCTGAGAACAGCTTCTGCGTGGACACAGCTAAGATTTGTAGTCGTCAAGGTATTCAGGTATTCACAGAAGGTGAGCATCTCACTCTAGCAAAGCGCTCCCCTCTGCTTCCAGGCTTACTTGGATTCAATTTTGTGAAGTTTTCTTGGGCAGGAAGGTTAAATTGGTCTCGTTTCTTCAAGAAAATGAGCTCTGGGTATAAGGTAGACCTAGTAAAGATTCTGCCATCAGAATACTCCAAGGGCGGCTTCTCAAGCCCAACATTCAAGAGCATGCAGTGTCTGCTCTACTCTGCACCAAGGGAAGTCTCTTCCTCCATATCCAAGCTTGTTGTTCAGTGGGAACAGGATGAGAAATGCTCATTCTTTTGAAGGTGATAGGTTATGAAAGGTCAAATCTATTGATATGGTGACAAATCCTATTCTCAGTTGATCTTCTGGAAGATTCACCTCCCTGCAGGTTTCAAGTTCAACTTCACCTATGAGTTAACATCTAGAGTCATGAGAATCAACTGCAGACAATAAACATGTCTGCAGGGTAATGGGAAAGAAGAATCTCATTGCCTGTGTACTGCTTAGTGTGAGGAGCTGAGAAGACCTAAGTTTGGGCTGCTATTGAAAGCCCTCATGCGATCCGCCGTCGCTGAAAGACTAGCCAGAAGGGGCCTGACCGACGAGCCCCAAGATGCTCACATAGCTCATGTGGCTACTCACCGATGCTGATCAGGTGCCAGGTGAGGGGGCCAGACCCGGGGACGGAAAGGCTGCTGTCCTAGCTGCCGCTGTAGGTCCGGTGGGATCTCAGCTGCAGGGCTGGTCATGGCCAGTGTATGTCTTTTGGACCTATTTGCCAAGTACCTGCAACAGGCAGGAGCACATTTCACAGTAAAAAAGACAGACAGGAGTAGCCTCAGCAAGAAGCACGGATGTTGACCCATAGCGCTCAGGATGGAACAGCGCTGGAGCTCGGGAAGGGCTCAGTGGAGACAGATGCCTGACTGTGTGGAAGTGAGACCAGCCCAAAGGGCCAGCAACGCTGGCTTACCACTGACGGGGCTGCATTCTGGGCCCAAGGCCAGCCATTAAGAGGACAGAGAAAGCAGGCACAGCTCACAAAGAGACTGCTTTTCCTTACTTCATCCCACCCAACAGAAGAATTTATGTTCTCCTTGTTAATTTTATTCCTCTTTTCTCTCCAAATTTCCAAAATACAAGTCAGAGGAAATGAGACCTAAGGATTATTCCTAGAGAAGAGCCAAAAGAGAGATCCAGAAGGGCTCCCCATTGGATCTCTAGAGACTGCGGGCCCCCCCGGTGTGCGCACTGTCCTCACTGCAAGTCCAGAAAACAGGTGCTTCCCCCTGGGGTGAGAGGGCTCCGAGACCGCCCCTTCCTCGCACCCCACCACGATGACACGCGCACAAGAGAAGAAGAACTGATGTCCCCAGGGGACAGACAGTCACTAGAGGATGAAGCAACAAGACCACATGAAAGGTTTAGAATTCTTTTAGGGGAAAAAAATGACAAAGCAAGAAAACAAGTTTCAAAAGCTAAAGAGCTGACAAGCAGATGGCTTTGATCCTCAAGAGCTCGCAGATCCACCACTTAGTCCGTTTAGTCCGTATCATTACTAAGGCACCGGCCCCTGCATCCAGCGGACAACTCCCTCCGCCGCCGTTTTTCCTGGGCGTGCAGAAAGAAGGCTTATTCCTTTAATTACATCAACACGGATGGGCATTCTACCCTTCCAGTGTTGGTGTAAAGAAGAAAGAAGGTGAGCTGGAGGAAGTAAAGTCTAAGACAAAGAAGACAAAATGAAATATTGCTATTTAATTATGGTGGGAAGGCAGGAAGTTTCCTAATTTCTTTTCATGACACCAGCAGGGCCCACTTGCAACTTGATACACCCCGCTCTCAGCAAACTCTAGAAACAGCAGCATCGAGAGGAAAAAAAAAAGTTACTACGATTTTTCTTCTACTGGCTCAGCTGTAGAAGGAGCTGGCCCACGGGCCGACACCTGTTCTCCACTCTTTTCTCCACCAGGTCCCAGCTCCTTTTTGCAGCTCTCATACAGAGCTACCAGGGGCAGGAAAGACTGGCCAGCAACCGCCAGGGTCTTAAAAAGTGGTCTTGTTTCATTCTTAACTACTTGGACCATTTAAACTAAAAACCGTGAAGAGACTGTAATTAGCGGTATGTAATCTTGCCAAAGAGTGTGCCGTCAGTGCTTTAATATCCATTTGATAAAGACACCCAAAGTTTCCCCATGAGCCCATGAAAACCATTTTATTTCAACTTCCCTCAAGAGAAAAAACATATAATCTTTAAGAACACCTGTATTTCTGGGAAAATACATGCTGGATTCTGGTCAAAACCCCCCTTCCCAGAAAATAAGAAAGACAACTCCCCCAGGGGGCCATGCATGGGGCTGAGGACCACAGCTAAGGGACTGAGGTAAAATGAACAGCACAGCATGCCTGATGGTCACTGCTGTTCTCTGTGAGGAAGGCATCTCTCAGCAAGGTTCTGCAAACAACAGATATTTGCATTTGTCCCTGGCCCGAATCCCACATTCTTTTTTCAATATCTTTGTTGGTACAAGGGAATGGAAGAAGCACACAGCAGACAGTACAAGAGGTATTCATTCTCCTGGAAGGGAAGAGTCCATGCCAGAGGTCCATGGCCAGACTAGCTAGGATCACTGTCATCCCAAATCTCCAATTCCTTTTCAGTAAACAGTTCTTGGCAGGTAGGAGCAGGCTCTGTGCCTTGTGAATACTATCAGAGTTGCAATGTGAAGTCTGGGGGCAAGGAAGGAAGGAGGGAGGAGAGAAAAAGTTCTTATGGTTATTGCTGTCACTTAGGGGACTTCCAATGGTGCTTACAGAAATGACATTTTCTGGGTAGTCTTCTGTTCCTTCCATGTGGGGAGGAACATGCCATCTGGCTTGAGCAAAGAGACCACACGCATGTCGCAGCTGCACTGTACCACCTCCTTGGGCAGAGGGGACCTTTCGCTGGTTGCAGGGGGAGCCTGCCCAAGGACGCTCTGCAAGCACTGGCAGATGCCACATTACCTCTGCACAGCTTCCTGATCTGGCTCCCCATCCGAGCTCTCCTCGTCCACAGGGGTAACTGCTGGCACTGCCTGGAGAGACACAGGAAGGAAAAGCTCAAGGTGGCGCTTCCTCTGGAACTTCTTGTATTCTAGCACCTGGACTTGGGACGGGCCTTTCTCTGAATTTTCGTACTTACAACCCTTTTCTAGGATGCCTAGGTTAGACAGAGCTTTCAGATACCTTTCTAGTCTTCCACTTTTACCTTGCTCAGGTGTTTTAATTTGGGTTTCTTCCTCTGATTCTCATTCATTCATTTATTCTTCACTCATTCATGCATTCATTTTCATTCATCCGACAGACAGCTGAAGGCTACTATGTTCCGAGATAAAATATGAATTAGCAGAGACAGTTCTTGCTCTTCTTTCAGTCTAGTAGAGGACAGACACAAGTGAGCAGAGCATTCCAAAGCAGCATGACCAAGTCTGCTAGTGGAATGCTTGGGA
This sequence comes from Smutsia gigantea, assembly GCA_032199065.1. Classification (NCBI taxonomy): domain Eukaryota; kingdom Metazoa; phylum Chordata; class Mammalia; order Pholidota; family Manidae; genus Smutsia; species Smutsia gigantea. The sequence goes on from JAVSCE010012819.1 coordinate 22,337, forward strand.
ACTGAGGGAGGCATCCCAGAGGATGTGGCACCTAGCCTGAGACCTGAATGGTGGAGAGAAGCCAGCCACATGAGGAGGGAAAGGGGTCACAGCCCGTGAAGCTTCTAGGCTGACAGGAAAGAGAAGGCCTGTGGGGTCAGGGGGCCTATGGAATTGTGCAGTTGCAATTCAATGCGTTAAAACAGCTTTACACCCCAAAACACGTAAGTTAGAGGAGACCTACCACAGCCACCCACGTGTGCACCGGGGGGCCGTGCATCCGTGACAGCCACTCACGGCCTGGTGGCTCTAGTGCCTGGTGGCCTCAGGCACTAGAGCAGAAATCATACTACCCTATTACAAAAAAGCATTTTAAGAAATGGATGGTAATTATAAAATAAACAAAAGCCCTTCTGGAATAATTCCATTGTTTGAATGTTTCTAGGGTCTCCAGATCCCTTACCAGAGTTCTACGAGGCTGGAATGAACAGGATCGGGCAGGAAGTGGCTGGAGGTGAGGCCGGGGAGGAGCCCGGGGGCTGGTTATAAATGGCCTTGAATACACATCGGGAAGTTTATGTTCATGAAGGGCAGTGATGAATCACTAAAGGATTTCGACCAGGGATATGATATTCAAAGCCTCTACTTTAGAAAGCTCGTTTGCTTTAGTTGCAGAGGGCTGGTGGCGGGGACTGGGAGACAAGACCGGAAGCGAGGAAGCCGGTCAGGAGGCCCCTGTGCTCATCTTGGCAAGGATGGCCGTGGCTTGTGGTAAGGCAAGGCAGTGTCGGCGGACAGAAGTAAGCCACTCAGTTCACGGGCATCCCGCGGCTCATCTGATGGGGAATAGGGAGAGGGAAGTGGGCAGGATAAAAATCCACATTCCTGGATTGTGTAAGCAGGAGAATGACAGGGCCATGCACTGTCACCCAGGGGGACAAATGGGTTTCTTCAAGTCTGTTTCCTAAGTTCACCTGGGGTCACACCGAAATGACCTTCTGAGCGTTCGTGAGCTCACCACCCACACCCCGCAGCAGGAGGCCATGCGCACAGAAGCGCAGGGATCAGCAGTGTGCTCCGGACGGAAACTCTCTTGGCAACTGAAACTGCGGGAGTGGGCTCGGTCATCCAGAGGGAGAGTATAAGATGAGATGGAGACCGGGCACAGAGCGAGACTCTGGGTCTCACCAACTTCAAGGAACAAGCAGAAAGGACCCCAAAGAGGAGAAGACAGAGGAAAACAAGGAGAATGTGCTTGGTGTTACATACGCCGAAAGGTGATGGCACTTCACGGAGAAGAACGGCTGACAGAGACTGATACGGTTGGAGGCCCAAAGGGGTGAAGATCGAAAATGCCCACTGGGTTTATAAACACAGTCTGTTAGTGATCTTGACAAAAGCAGTTACAGCAGACAGAGCAAATCGCTCCACCTCCCACAAAGCTGTTCCGGACGCTTTATAACATTGATCTTGCCTTCCCTGAGTGGCTCTGCCACCTCCGAGCCCCTGGATTCACACTCTGGCCCTTGACCACAGAGGGGCCTTGCACACTGCACCCATGGTGAGTTGTCTTCCCATATGATCCGCCCAGTGAGGCTGGGAACTGTGAACATCGTTCTTTCCTTTACCCGACAGTATGTTGAGAAAGTGGCCCATGGACCCGTGCTAGTCTACAAACTGGTTTGTTACCAATCCGTGATAAGGCAAGTACAGAAATAGAGAGTAAGCTTTTAGAAACTTTTATACACTTTAATATAATTGTGTCTGTTGAATTGAATAAAAAATTTAGCCTTGTATTTTATACATTTAAAAAATGTTTCTCTAGTAGCTCATTTACTGTTTTACAAAGGTAACATGATGGATTGAAGATGGGAAAGGTCCTCAACCAGAGACATGTTGAGAAGCAGTGCCCTGGAACCCCTTGTAAGGGCTACAGGCATAACTAGGACCCAGTCTTATGGTACAAGATGAATGAACGAATGAATGAATGATGAATGAAGAAATAAATTAATTAGCTATGGCAAGAGAGTAACCAGAAATAAACAGAACCCAGGGGAGGAAAAAAACCTTTGAATGTGACCATCATATAAAAAAGGTGGGACTGAGACACTAACTACGCCAGAGCTTGTGAAAGCAACTCATGCGGGAGTCAAACTGTACCAAAAATGTGCGGCAGTGTCCGCCAAAGAGAAGGCTCAGTGAGAAGTAAATTAGGTCCAGAGAAAACTGTTCAATACCCTTGGCAGGGCTGCAGCTGGATTTAAGGGGGGCGTCTACAAGTGGCCACTAAGGGTAGGGCTCTCCAGGAGCAGGCTTCCGTGGAAAAATTAATTGGTTACATAAAGCAGCTAGCCAAAAATTAAGTCTGGAAAATTCTACCAGCCTGAAGAAAACAGGATCATGCTGAGCATGATAAGTGCAGAGAAGAGGAAGTTTGGAGACCGTGGGTTCCTAACCCCAGGCCTACAACCTTCTTACCAAAAGACCCTAAGAATGGAAGCTGGGCTTTGTGCCGCCACTCACTGGTGTCATGGTGACAAGTGGGGAGGGTCCCCGTGGGCGCTTCAGCAGCTGCTGGGCATGTAGCTGGATGTTGGCTCCTCCATCCGATGCCCTCCGGCCAAGGGGGCCCATTCCATTCAACAGCTGTAGGGTGGGCGGCTGTAAGAGGGACTGCTCCTGTCGGGAGTAGGGTGGGAAGGGCAGACTGTGAGGTGGGGCAGGGAGGCGGGACGGTAGTGCTCTCTACTGAAATGCCATCCTTTAACTACAATGTAGGCCACACAAATCTTCCTCCCACCCGAGCTGCTTTTCAAGATAAGCCATCCTTCTCTATAAGGACACCCTCCAATCCAGGGGATGGCCCCCAGAGTGTCGCAAAGGCAGCCCAATGTGTTTCTTTGGGGGCAAGCCCTCCCCCATAGCGGCACCTTGTACTCAAGCTGCCCAGGTGGTTGCAAATTTTGCATGGGCAACAGGTTGTGCATGAAGTTCACGTTAGGGGCCACCTGCAGGAATGGGGCCTGCGGGCTGATCCCAGGAAAGCCAGGCAGGAGCTTCTGCAGGTCTTCCATGACTTCCGTGCTGAGAGGAAACAGGGTGACAGAGACATTTAATTAATATTCTTACTCAAAAGTGTTTACAATCCAACACTGATGAAGCTGAATTCAGCACAATTTATCTTATTTTTTTACTTTCCTCCTGAATTTGTATTTCTAAGATCCCAAAGCAAGTGGAAGCCGAGTGTGTGGACTCTGGCTCTCGGCCACTGTACTCTTGGGACTGGGGATTGCTATTCTACACTGACCACTCCTGTAAAGGCAACAGCTCTGAGCCAAGAGGAAATGCTGGCACCAGTCCACCTCAGGTTTTCAAGGCCTGGAGGGGAAGAGCAACTTTCTGGAGGACACACGCCATCCACTAAACCATGGCTGCCTGAGGGAGTGACTGATTCGCCGGGGAAAGAATGCAAGCACGCGGTCAGCGCCGAAGGGGCAGATGAGGAGTGCCTGTGCAGGGCTGTCTGCTCCAGCAGGAGGCTGTACACACGCCTTAAAGTAAGAGGTTTTCCCACTAACAGGGCGACACAGGACCCCACCCCTCTGCAGCTGACACAGTCTCTGGAGCCAGAATGTTTCCCCCACTGCCTGTTTGATTGTAGGCCGAGAACACTAGAAACGTAACACAAGCAAATCAGGAGGCGTAAGAGGTGTTTTTGAAATCGCTCAGGGAAAAAAGGTATTTACAAGAAAACTAGCTTTGCCCCTATGTGAACCCTCAGGAGAACTTTTGCCACACACAACATTCTCTTCCCTACTCAGTAAAGGAAATATCCAGAAAAGAAGTAAGGCTATTTTCCACGTTATGGGTCTTCAGCTATAGAATAAAAATGGAGAGAGCCGGCCTTCAATTCATTTCCCGGGTGTGGGAGACATACCAAAGGGCTGTTGTGGGAAAACACTGGGACACTGGTACTTTGTTTCAGAGTGTTTTTGGATTCTTGTTCACTTAATCCAATTTTTAACATATATAAATTACACCATATCATTTGTCCTCACTTCCTAGATGAGTCTTGCATTAGAACAGGTAACAACATCTCTAAAAGCTCAAATTTTGACTTAGATCAGATGGCCTTAATCTTTGTGGGCAAAGATGCTATCATGCTCTTCACCAAAGTATTCCAATTAACTGGCCTGACGGTGGTTTATGGTCCACCATCCACTCGGGACAGCTCTGTAATTCTTCAGTCAAGTCTGATCTCCCAGGGACCAGGAACTGGGTTAAAAGCCTGTCTTGGCCGCTGGGAGATACAATGAAGTAGGAAAAAGGTTCCCCACGGTGGGAACTCGAAGTCAGGCGGGCATTCTTTGCCTTGGTATTGATAAGGCTGTGAGCCAGATACTCACCGCGGGTCGGCCACACCCACTGTGTGCCTCCGCATGGACAAGTAGCGGACCAGCGCTTCGGGGCAAGGCTCCTCGCCCTCATCGCTGTCCAGGTTCACAGTCCCATCAGGCTGAGGTGGGGGGAAACACAGTCATATCAGAAATAAGAAGGAAAGGAAAGCAAGGTTAAGGGAAAGAAAGTTGAAAAGTGCAAAAAAAAAATAGTGGAAATGAAGGAAGAGGAAAGGAAGGAGCTGGAAAGGAGAGAGGTGGAAAGGCAGGAAGTGGAAAGGCAGCGCGGCACTACCAGAGGTCACTACTTGCCTCCACAATCTGGTTCTCTGGGTTGATCAACTGCACCTGGGGGACGCTGATGTTCACAGCGGCGCCAGCCTGCTCGGCCTGGAAAGCAGTACATACGCACAAACACACACCTTAACCACTAGGGGGAAAGAACGGCAGTCTTTCAGAGTATTCCTGACGGCTAAGGTCTGTGAGTCTATCGCTGAGTCGGCTTCCTCTGCCCTTGGAAGCAATAAGGAAGCACTGCTCAGAGAGGACAGTCTCTCTCAAGGTTTTTAAGAAAAAAAAAAAACCAAACAAGTATTTTTGTCCATCCTGACACTGGAATACCCTTCCATCCTCTGTCAAAAAAAGGTTCAGGTCTTTGCTTAACCTCTGACACAGGAAGCAGGGGAGAGAGGAAAGGAAGGACAGGAAACCCTCCTGACTCAAGTTAGTGAGGGAGCCGCCCCTGACCCTCCCCACCCCATGTTCCTTGCCCTGAGTCAGCAGTACCAGGTTAGTGCCCACCTGGATAGTGACTGGTGCTTGAAAGGCCATGGCTCGGGGCAGGCTAGGAGGTGCTCCAACACGCAGGGTTTTGTGTCTCTTGTGCCGGTCACACAGCAGGCTGTAGATTGCACTATAGTGATCATAGGCATCTGATCTTAATGACTATCAAGAGAGAAGGGACGAGTAAGAAGTCCTGCTAAAATGGCCTATCGATGACCAAAACCCTTTCAAAGTAACATTAGAACAAAGCACCTTCTCCACAAGGCCCAGAGAGGGGCAGAGAAAGAAGAGGAAGGGAACAAAAAGATCCAAGTTTCCAGGAAAGAGAAAAGTGGGGAAGGCAGGACAGAGGGAGCAGGGGCACACCTCACTTGCTCTGCATGCCTGTAGGGATACCTGCAGTGTCCGCTCTTTGTCCAGTCCCATGTCCTCCATGGCTAAGAGGACCTCCTCATTCAGGGGGTCCATCTGTCTTTCTTCCTTTAGTTGTTGGCATTCAGCTATTAACTGTAACATTGAAAAAGGCAAGCTATCAAACCCCCAATGAACCATGTCAAGATGGCATATCACAGATAATGAACAAGCTGTTCCATGCCCCCTACTTGGGATATTTCGGCCTCAGGCAAAGCCTAAGCAAGAAAGCCTGGGTACTCAGCTGTGAGCAGACAAGATCTCCATCTTCCTGAGCACCCTGGGGCAGCTGGAGGGCCAGAATGGTTTAAATGCAGGCGCACTACAGGAGCCGCTGACCGGAACACACTGAGGCAAGAGGAAGGAGGGAGAGTCCCCACGGGAAGAGAGCTGCAGGGATGTGGGCTGTACTGTCTCAAAGGCCAGGAAGGGGCTATGATTTGGGGACCAGTGGCAGGGAACTGGTACCACTCTTCTCCCAACTACTCAGCTGGGTCAGAATTTCTTCCCGCCTGCCTCCCTTGCTGCATTAGTTTTGCACAACAGCTTGTCCCCAGGGCCCCCCTTTTCAGGCCCTGGCCTGATTACAGTCTCGTGCAAAAGGCAGCGCAGCAGGCTGGGAGGGGCTCCCGAGGCAGAAGAATCCAGCTCACTCTGTCAAAGCTGGGGTCCGTGTCCCCCAGCTTCATCCACTTGTGCTTGCAGATCTGCTCCATGGAGAGGCGCTTATTTGGGTCTAACACCAGCATGTGGCGGATCAAGTGCTCACACTCTGCAACAGACAAAGGGCCGGCCTTCAGTCCCAGGGAGAGAGGCGCCCGGGGGACTGCGGAGCTAGAGGCGAGGCGAGCGAGCGGATTTTCAAGCTCCTTGCTTCTAGTTTGTCTCTCTGACTCCTTGATCCTTACCTACATCACTGTTTACTCCAGAAGACACTGCCCAGAGGCAGAAAGAGGTGGAGAAAAGAGAAATTCAAATCTGGAGTCAAGTTAATACCTCCATTAAAAATCTAACCAGGAAAAGTGTAGGAATAATCCAGAAATTTCATTTATTTATATTAAGTATGGCCCCATTTAACACAATTAATGAAGAATTGAATGTCCTCTAAATGGATTTTGTATCTCACAAGGTCCTCAAAATATTTGGTTCTATCCTCCTCCCGAAATATTTGGATTACCATGTGCATACTAATGATTTTGGCCTAGGTGTCCAAAGCTCTCTTCAAAACTCAGAATTTACATTTCTGATGATCCCAGGTGTGGGGGCAAGACGCACAGTCACAGGACGCCTTCCTACCACACACTGGGACCCAGCTAGCCTTGCTTATCATTTTCTCAATGTTGTTTAAACATTTACAGGTACATACAACTGGGTGGCGAGCTACAAGAGATAAAGATCAATGGGGAGCTGTCTCTGGGAGCTCATATTACATACCACATTGCAAAAGAAAACAGCAGATTCACAATCAAGAAACCAATATTCTGACTGAGAAACCACCATCCATTTCTAGGTTTCCTCATCTGTACACTGGTGTAGTGAATACAATGTGTTAGTAATACTTGTGATGAAGGTGGTCATGATGGTAAGAACAGCCATGTTAAAGGACACTGTCTGGGGCATTTTCCAATTACTGTTCTCTCCCTGAATCTTCACAGCAGCCCTGGGCAGAAGGTCCCGTCATCACCGCCACGTTAGAGGTGGTAAAAATCGGGCACAGAGAAGTCAAGAAACCCGTCTAAGGTTACATGGTTTAATTCAGATTTCGAACCAAACAGCCTGTCGCCTCAGCTGGTGCTCAGCCACATGCTACATGCACCGCCTCTGGCCTGCACAGAGCCGTGACGGGGTCTGAACTCTGGAACCATTAACTCAGCATCTTCACCCAAGCCACCATCATCTCTTGCGGGGACTAGGCAAAAGCCTCCTAACTGATCTTTCTGCTTCCACTTTTGCTCCTTTACAATTTATTCTCCACTGAGAAACAAAGGGGATATTTGTAAATCACAAGTCTGAGCAGATCACTACCTTACCTACAACTCTCCAACCTCTCCCACAACCCACAGAATAAAGTCCAAAGGCCTGTCCTTCGTCTCTGCTCGCATCTCTTGCCAGGCTCCCTGGGGCTCACTGAGCCCCAGCTGCACTGGCATTCTTTCTACTCTCTGCACAGGATTAACACATGCCCACAAGCCTGTGCATCCACTGCTTACCTTAGCTGGAATGGCTGCTCCTTGCACCTTCACATGGCTGGCTCCTTGCCATTCAGACAAGAGCTTAAATATCACTTCCTTGGAAAGTTCTCCCCTGACCACCTGATCAATCTAAAGTAGGCCTCCCAAGTCACACCGTTACATCACACTTTCTTCACAGTAATGACTTCTTTGTGAAATTGTCCTATTTACTCATCTATTGTCCAACTCTGCCCAACTCCCCCGCCACAGGGTAAGGACTGTGTCCTCTTACCACTGTCTCCAGTACCAAAGATGGTTATTACACCTCACAGGAGCTGAATAACTATCTACTGAATACATGCATATGTAAATAGTAATTGAAACTCTAATCAAATGAGATAGTATTTGTTAAAAAGCTTTCCAAAACTATAAAATTCTCTGTAATATATGGGTTTTTAAGTTGCCTGTTTCTATTTCATCACAGTTATTCTTAAAATCAAGTTGGCCAGCATTAACAGCAATAACAAGTAAATTATTGCTATTTCTGAGAGACTTTATATACACAGCACTGTGCTTATCAACTTTATTTCATTTCATCTTCACAAAACCCTAAATTAGATACTATTATTTGCCCCATTTATACAGAAAGGAAGAAGTTAATGTACTCAACATTGCCAAGTAATGGCAGAGCTGAGATTTGAGAGCTATGCTCTTGAATGTCCTTTATACATCTTCATGTGGATATAAATTTTGTTTTGACCTATTTTTCCAGAGTGACTTCAACTCTGCAATACACAACTTCTGCACCTTTTGGCAAACCCCATTCTACATCACCATCATGAAAGGAATGCTAGGAGTGATGAAGACAGACTATTCTTCATTTATCATTTATTCTAACTTTTAAAGAAAATACAACAAAGTCCCTATATCAAAATAATTTTGTAACAGGCGTAAAATCGTTCTTGCTTTGCAAGTAAGAGTATATTTAAATACATTGGGGGTCCTCAAGCATTGTGGTTCATACATCCCTTTAAAATAAAGTGCCATCTACAAACATTAAGCTTTTATTAAAATCATGTTTCTGGAGTAGCAAGCATGGACTCCACAACTCTAGCATCTGTATGGATTATAAACATCTTCAACACACATCTTTATGGTCTGAAATTATTTGAGAGGAAAAAAAAGGTTCTTAATTTAGACAGTTACTAAAACTGAAGACCCAGAAGGCCTGGACTGATTCCAAAGTAGTGAAGTCGCCATTAAGGCCTCTAGGTGGCACTCTTCTGTCTTCTTTTGGTTTCCACACAGCGTTTAGCGCATAAACGGAAACCACCTTATCCTGAATCAGATGGCCAAGAGAGAATGACGTTCAGTTACAGGTTTGCTTTAAAAGAGAATTTTCAAGGCAATTTCCTTAAAAAATAAAATAAAAGAATAAAAGAAAGTCAACACTATCATAACAAGTCCTGATTAGATGCAACTGCTTTAAGGATCTTGAAACCTCTTCTGTCATCCTGAACCATTATTTGGGTTTAGATGCCTTGAAAAACCTCTAAAAATGCAAACAAGAATATACACAAAAACTGCTTATAATTTCAGTCTGTTGAAGGAGCTCCAAATCGTGTCACAGGTTCCCCTGATGCCTCTAGGCCCCGAGGAAAGAATTGCTGGCTGCACCGGCAACACCTGAAGGACAAGGGCTGTTACCTTGTGTGTCCTACATAGTCCTCAGCATGCAGAGGAGCAGACCTGAAACTTGTCATATGCTGCACAGACGGCAAAATATGACAGAATGCAGAAAGCCAGAGTATTCTCATCAACTCATACTTCCGAAGTGTCCTATATAGCTCATGAAATTAAATTCAAACTAGATGTGAATGCACCATTCTACATGAAATACGGAAAGAGGGTGCAAACAAAGGGAATAAACTGCCCCCAAACCTAGTAACGCCCACAACCGCAGGACAGTCAGTTAAAATGAGTGGAGAAACCAACAGTGGGCCTCCGATCAGTGCACCAAACACCAGCCTCTCCAGATGCCAAGAAGCAATCTATTTTAATATCAATACTGGCGCATTACTGTTGCCTCCCCGGAGGCAGAGTCTTTGATACTAAATGAAACTGAAGCATCCTGGGCACTGCAGCACCACGCGGCTCGGCTTGTGTGCGCCAGAGGAGCGAGCTGCTTCCCTTCACAGGCTGATTTTCATCTACTCCTCTCAAGGCGCCAAGTGGTCTCTGTGCAAAAAACACTGCAGGCCTGTGAACCCTGGGGCGCTGACAGCACACGAACCTGAGGACGTGTGGCCCAGGCCCCGCCCTGTGACGCCGACAGGCATCTGGAGAACTGTGGAGTGGCAAGGGCCTATGGTGGGAATTAACTGGAGGTGGCCAATGTAATTCCAGCTAAGAAGACCAGATTTTTAACGTCTTTCTTCTTTTTTTGACCTTGATAATAAACAGCTTTCTCCAAGAGGCTGAATATATTCAGCTTAAGGCGGGGGGAAGGATGGCGAAGAGGAATTAAAAACCAACTTCGAATTCACCCAAAGACAGAAGTTCTGTCCCCAGTTTGCAGGCTAGAAGAAAAACAGAGGAACTTCAAAGAGTTACGCCTGAGAGACCAAGACTGAAGACGTGCACCCCGAGGCCAGGTTCAGGCAAGGAGCTGGTGTGCCTGGAAGAAGAGGTGGCAGAGCAGGAAGGGCCGTACCAGGAGGTCTTCCAGTCCCTGGAGGGCTTTATAAAGACAAAGTGGATTTACACTGGGCTGCTCTCAGGGCCTGAATCTGGAGTAGTTAGGAAGTAACAAGTTCAATTTAGGGAAAAAAATCTTTCTAATTACTTGAGTTGATCTAAATTACTGGATCAGGGTCTTGGGGATCTGAGGAGGGGACCCTCAGGGAAGAGCTAATGGGATCCACTTAGAGATTAGTGTTCTGAGTAAGATATCACTTGAAAAATTAATTCCAGGAACAATGGACAGGATGAACTCAGTCCCCTCCAACTCTAAACACTGTGTAAGGGAATGTAGCTGTGAAAAAGGAATGCTCTGTCCTGTGATATTATACTTATTATTATCACTAGAAATGTTTAATCAGAGGCAGGCATTTAAGATTCATTAGAAGGGCTGCTGGCATTAAGTGTGAGGCACACTGGGCGTCCGTTAGGGATGGAGACTGTGTCTCTCCTGTGCCCACTATGTAATACCTGATAGGCAGCAGGCCCTCACTAATGGCCGCTGGAAGAGGGATTAGACTAAGATTCCTTCTAACAACTTTAATAATCTGAGTCTAAGAATCCACAACAGAACAACCACTCTTATTCTTAAGCTAGAAAAGCGAGACAAGTCTCATTTTACAGAAGACTGAGATGTGGTGGTGTTTGGGGGCCAAAGCCTGGATCCGATGATCTCCAAGGCTTCCCCTGACAGCTTTAGTTCTCACACAGGGGTACTCACCCACTGGTCTTTCTGAGGCTGTACACAATAGTCTGTGAATCAGATTCCCACTTGAGACATCTGCATGTGGGCACAGCCATAGAGTAAAGGTTTTGATACAACAAACCAAAACAGCTCTCGTTGTCAGCTAAGTCTTCACAAACCCGGTGGATTTGACTGAAAGTATTAATAATATATCTTTAGCATATAAGAGTGAGTGAGAGAAACATAGGTTGAAAAGAGTAAGAACAACATGGGGAAGAAGGGAATGAAAGATTAATAGAGCGATCATTCAAAACTATTATTTAATAACAATTGCTAACATTTCTTCAGCACTTGTATGCTAGGCAGAGCACTAAAACCTTTAAGCTAATTTAAGCACTTAATTCACATCCCTATTACTATTATATCCATTTTATAGGTAAGGAAATTAAAAATCAGAGAGGTTAAGAAACTTGACCAGATCATAAGAGCAAAGCCAAAGTCAGTCTTCTTCAAAGCCAGAGTGCTTCACCAACACGGCACCTGAAATTAATTATTGATATTTTAGATAGTAGCCAGCATATCTTTATAAAAACAGATCAATTGAATTCCTCTTCTGACCAATCAAATGCCACGTAATCTCCAAAGGTTTCCTGCATCAGAGTCACATCCAAGCCAAGCCAAGCTAGTAACAAACGGGCCGGGTAAATTCCCGGTCAGGCTACAGACTCGCTGGAAAACAGCGCTGGGGGAATCGTAAGTCAGCTGAACTGGGAAGGCAGGGCTGTCGCCACAGAGCAAATGGACTTGGCATACGGGCTCTGGTCGCTGCACAGAGACGAAGACGGTGAGGGAGAGCCAGAAACGACAGGCTTCCCCAATCAAAGAATCACAGACAAGGAGAAGGGACAGTGGAAATTTAGGGAACTGCATCATGAGAGGCTTCAGGTCGATACCACGATGCACTGAATGCCAACTCTCCCTGAACCCTTCCTGTCATGCCAAAGTATGGGACACGGCAAAGCAATCATTTTCAGCTCTGTGGGCAGAAGAGTGGTCTGAAAGAAACTGAGTCATAAACTCCTTCTGACCACACAGCTGCTCGGAGCTGGGGAAACGGAAGACATCTGTGTGCCGGGAGGCACAGGGAGAATGCAGGGGCGACGCAGTGGCCAGGAGATCCCTGTTTCTTGCAGGTGCGCCGCAGAAGGGTTTGCTCTGATTTCCCATGTCCTCTGCCCAGTTGACTACTGGACGAGTTCAAAGGTGATCCCAAAGCACTCAGCCCCAGAGCTCTTTATTTTCAATAATTTTAATGAACTTCATAATAATGTTTAATTCTCCAGAGCAATTAGAATTTCAAAGAGGGCTCTATTCTTCTCAAATCTCAAAATCCAAAAAGGAAACAAAAATAAATTGGTTAGTAAATCTCTAAAAATGTCTCTTTCCCTAGAAATTTAACTTAAAAAAATAAGTTAAATGACACTAAAAATCTTAAGCTTCTCGGAACAAGGATCCTATGTGATATACTGCCGGATTCTGCTATCTAGTCACTATACCAGCTTCAGTGTCGGTCTGGGGGAGAACTGACGTTACTGCAGCAGACAGCAGAACGACACTGACGGTCGGCAGGGGCAGCCCCTGGACGCAACACGGCTTTGACAGGCATCTATGCCATTAACTTTATATGTTCTGGACTTACAAATGTTTATGACTCAGAGCTCCTCTTTAATGCTGCCTGCCTTTTCCAAAAAGAAAAACCGTACATAAAACATTCTGTTTTTCTTAATGAAAAGAAGAAACAAAGTCTGCCATGAAGTCCTGATCCTGTCCTAGTCATGGCTAAAATAGTATGATTATCTGGCCATGTCGTGACCCCTACAGAAATAATTAAAAACTAAAACAGTAATTGCCTAAAGAAAAAAAAAAAAACTAAACCAGTAAGAAATCATAGGTGTTTTTTGCCAAGACACCTTCTTTTGATAAGAAATTGGCCAGAGGTAGGAATCCTCACTCTGCTCATGAACTAAGCCCTAGAAGTGACATTTCTTAATATGCCCAAGGAAACCCTGTCACTGTCAGCTGGCAGCTACGGTCAACCTATTTCTCACAGTAACTATTTTAAAATCTAAACAAAGTAGACAAATGGTCTTGAAGGAAGACATTTCTATGTATAACATGCTCACACTGTGCTGTCCTATAGATGCATTCAGAGATTATATAAATGCTAAATACGATCATTCATGACCGCGCATTCTGTCGTCGGGAGGCGCTTCCGCCGCACTGGATGGCTCCTATGGCTATGGTGCTAGAGGGATTGGGAGACTTTCACCCTGTCCATCGACTATAATTTTGATACATTACTGTCACAATAGAAATGCATAAGGATTTCCAACTTGCAAGTTAAGGGACTTAATTTTTTTTAAGGTGTATTTTTTTATTAAGGTATTATTGATATACACTCTTACGAAGGTTTCACATGAAAAAACAATGTGGTTACTACATTTACCCATATTATCAAGTCCCCACTCATACCCCGATTCAGTCACTGTCCATCAGTGTAGTGAGATGACACAGATTCACTGTTTGCCTTCACTGTGCTACACTGTTTTAAGGGACTTTATTTAGAGTAACAGTCAATACGCAGTTTTACACAATTAAAGAAAATACACAATCTTGGAATTAACTATAATGGAACTTCACAATAGCGCTGGTTACAGTAAGATTTGACTCATAAAAAAACAAGCATTGAGATCAGCTCCTCTACCACAATGGCACTGAGGACAAAAATGTCTTCTTTTGAGCCCATTTGCTGTTAGTTCTTTCGGGGGAAGCAAGCTGGGAGTCCAGGAGCTGTCTCGCCCGGCGAGACGCCCAGAAGGGCAGCCCGAGAGGCTGAACAAGAAGGTTGAGTTCTTGATTTCAATACAAATCTCAACAGCACTGGTTTCTCAAGTTATTATTAGAAATGTTCTGGAAAAGAAATAAAGTTCTTCATAACTAAATCCTATGAGACACTTCCTGGGGTTGAACACAGAGGCCAATGGGAGATGGCTTTTGACACATCTCACCAAGGGAAGATGGAGCTGATAAAAGCCTCTATCAGGAATCAATAAGATTAGGCTAAGAGGCCTTTCTCTTCGGCTTTAACAGTTCATCAACCTGAAACAGACTGAGGAGAAAACAAGTGTTTGACTCATGTATCTCCATTTACTAGAAAAATAACACCTGTTCATTGAACTTCCCTTAGTTTCAACAGTTCTTCAAGGTGGCTGTGATCTGTGATGCTGCCAGAACTGAGATTCAGAAATTAGGAGATGCCAGCTCCAAGGCTGGGGATGCCGGCATTCACTTCTAGCCCTGACCTTGAAATGATCTTCACATGCTACGGTGTCACATTAGAGGCTGTCCAATTTCCAGTTTTTAAAATAAAAATTTGTTGCTTATACTATCGTATTATTATTCAAATCGATTTCTAAGTCTTAACAGCTAAGTCATTGGAAAAAATTCTGGCGCAGTTTTAACCAGAATTCAATATAGACCAGTTGATACTACCTCTTTTTTCAATAGGTAACCCAGATGGAGATAGACAAAGATATCTAGTCCAGGACTCTCTTGATACTTGGAATGAGTTGACAGATATGTATTGATTGAGAATTAAAATACAATTAAAGACAGGTGGTTTTTAAAGCCAGAATTTCAGGTTCAAATCTCAGCTCTAACCACATAATAGCTGTGTGATTTGGCGTATGTTACTTAACCTTACCATGCCTCAATTTTCTTAGCTACCAAATGACAACAGTATCCTACTTCATAGGGTTGTTTTGAATATTAGATAAGTTAACACAACAGTGTCTGGTATGCAGAAAGTGTTCAATGAATGTTACTATTATCCAAACCTCTGGAGTCCTTCCTCCTTTTCTTAGAACTTCCTCCTTTTCTCTATTTTCCTCTGTAGGGTTGCCATAAGCTAGGAGACAGTTTGTTTGAAAAGGGTAATAATAAACAGGGAAGTACCGATATTTATCCACTGCTTTTCTATTGTATTAGGTAAAATAATGGAAATGGTCAGGGGAGGACTGCCTCACTCTGAAGGAAATCTAGCCTCTTTCCTGACATCATTTGCGATTTCTGCATCCACTAACATGAAAACACTACCCAGACTTCTCCCGAAGGGGGGAGTATGCCTCAACTAGGTCTGAGGGAATTGCTTGGAGGACTCTGAGCCCCTCAGTATATGGAGGCTGATGGGTGAGTTACTTTAATCTCCTGTCCCATTCCTTCCAAACAAAGTACTCCTAGCCAAGCAAGATGTTGAATGGTTCCTGGTGAGTAAGCCAATTGGCAGTGTTTGCATCTATGTGGATGCTCTCTGGCAACAGCTGTCCAGTATAGTCTCCATCCGAGGCATTGTGTAAGCTCGGTCTTGCATTCCCAGTGATAAAATCCTTATGCACTATCCCAATTAATTAAGTCACAATGAAGTCTAATCAATAAGGACTCAAAAACACTGTCCACAGGGATCTCTATGCACTTGCCATCACTGCAGTTTTTTCACTGTAAATTAATTTTCCTTCAGTTAAATAAATGATCTTACTATATTAGCCAGCAGGCAGCATAACTGGTGAGTCAGACAGACTAGGCTTTAAGAAGTAGGCCTCTGAAGGCTTTAAATACATTGGTAGTGAATGAGTTTGGTGCTCAAAAAATTTAAGTTTGTTGGCTTCCCTCAGTGGGACAGGGTGTCAGAGAAGGCATCTGCTCACACATGTGGCCAGACCAGGCTCATCTTTTACAACAGCTCAAAAAAAGGCAAGTCTCGACTTTTAATCCTTCTATAATTTAGGTGCAGGGTTTTACCTAACTGCTCGCTGGGCTGCTTGAAGTTTAATCCAAAAACACTTAAAAACACTAAACTTATTTTACTTGAGACAAAGAAAGCCAACTCTATAGATCAAACCCTTTTTAAAAGTAGAAGATCCAACCCTTTTTAAAAATATAAGTCACTTGAGCTGGCCATTTACATAATAATCTATGTAACAAAGTACAGAAAACCAATGAATAATTCACATCATCAGTGAGTTACCTGTCACCTGAATAATGAAACACCCAAGTCTGATGTACTATTCTATAGGTAAATGGTGATGACTCAGTTTTTCATTAAAAAATATTTACTGAATGTTTTTGTCATACCAGGTACTATGTGGTGTTATGGAAGATGAGGAAACCACAGTTCTGGTATAAAGAAACATACAGTTTAGGGGAGGAAGACATATGCATAAGTACAAAACTAAGCGGTACAAATTCTATTAAGCCTCAAATCCTTTAAAAAAATTTTTATCACTGTCATTCCAACTTGAAAATATGTCTTTAGTCTATGTCAGGATGCCCATGAAGGGACACTTGTATCAAACAAAGGAGACCAGGCGAAGAAATATCCAAGAACTGTGAGGATATCTCATTCCACACATTACTGACAATAAAGAGATGCTTAGAATTTATGAACTAACTGTATCCATTCGTATAGCATGGCCTCCCACACAGCTGTAGAAACTCTGGAATTCAACTTGGCTAGAAGCAGCCAGACGATGGGGCCTACCGACTCTGCCTCCCAAGAGCTAATTTAGAAAACTGGATCAGCTCTGCTGGGATTTCTAGATCCTTTTGGCAGAAAAATGGATAAACTCAAGTCTACCACAACAGCCTGAGAAAAGAAAGGACCTTGTTCCTCGGGACTTCATTTAGCCACATTATCTTCTGCGGCAGAGTAACAGCACACCTGCCTGGCTGGAAAGCAGCTGGCTCCAGCTTCCATACGAAGAATTGACTCGAGGTCTAAGGAGGTGCGGTTGGGCCCAGAAACCAGAGGTGTACGCAGGACAGGACCCAGCGGCAGACTCTAGGTCTGCCTTCACATAAACTTGAAATGTACAGTACTTGGAGGATGTCTGAGCTAAGAATAGACTGTGAACAACCTTGTGAATTCATTTTCTCTTATGCTTTATCCTTCTGACAAAATTCTCTAATGGGTCCTGGGATTCAGGCCTATGACGTCAGGCAAGGCGGAGCATATGTACGTCCCTGAGGGCAGCCAAGATCGCACTGGTAACACAGCAACTGTCTACTCATCTCCGATACTGGGTTGTTTCTCATTTTCTGTACTTAATTTTATAAAAAGTTTTGTTCCTACTTAGGGAATTGTTTTGGGATTAAGAAGTGACCACATTCAGGGTAATTGTGCTGACGGTCCCTTAAACTTTCATGTTAACCTATACTATATTACAAATACTAGTTCTTCTCTAAGTAGTTAAAATATTACAGAGTTTATTTCTAAGCACTAATTGACTATGTGGCTGGAAGCATGATTAGCTCTTTTGCCAGCACCCAGTGTCTGACGCCAGCTCTGGTAAGGCTGGAATAACAACCTTCTGCCACAATGCAGGAGGGTGGGGAGGAGGACAGGGAATCCCAGTCGCTCACAGGAAATGCTGTGGAATTGGAAAAGCAGAGGAAGTGGTTTGTTTATCTTGCCCTTTCTTGCAACACTGTGGTACAGTAGAACAAACACTGAATTTGAGTTCTGACTTAGTCATTTATTACCAGTGGGGCTTCAGGCAAGTTAACTAATTTCTTCAAACGTTAGCTTCTTAAATTTCATTGGCAAAATGATAAAATAGTATATATCAATACCAACTCCAGAGCCGTTACATGGCTCAAATTAGATCAAGTGTAGAAAATACTTTGCAATCTTGAAAGCCCTAAAGAAATGCCAATTCCTGTTACTGCTATTATTTGAGTAGGAGAGCACACATTGGAGGCTTTTGGTGGTTAGTGCATGCATTCATCCATTCACTGAACAGACGCTCCCTGAGTGCCTACTACAGGACCTACGCCTGAGAGCAAGGAACAAAACCAAACCCTGATTATAGGCAAGAGGCAGTGGGCGAAGGGGGTGGGCCCGCAATGAACGAACAACGCCAGGTGGCCCTTAAGTGCTATGGAAGAAAATGAAGCTGAGTTAAGGCAAGAGAATGATGGGGGTAGGTCAGCAAAGAGTTCTCTGAGGGACATTTAAGCAGACCTCAAGTGAGGTGAAGAAGCTGGCCATGAGAATATTGGAGGGAACAGGAATGTGTGTGCTCCGCCAGCTGAGGAACATCAAGGACACCTCCATGACTGGAGCTCAGAACCGAAGGTGAAGAGTAGGAGGAAATGAGATTAAAGAGGGAGGTGATTGCAGGTACGCCTCACAAGGCGTCGTGATGATGGCTTTCTGAATTGTATTCTGAGTGTAAATGAAAGCCACAGGAACGATTTAAGAATTTTATTTACTATCTACTTAGTATTTACTAAATCCTACTACATGCCAGACACTGTGCTAGGCTATACGCAACTGTGAAAAATCATGTTTTGTCTTCACTTTCCCTAAGCTCACAGTCTGGTGGGGAAGGTGTCAAATGGAAGAAGTAATTACAATAAAAAGTTTGGTAAGTCCCATGATAAAACCAAGTCCAGAGACCTGAAAATGGCAGAAATGATCTAGATTCTTATTTCTATCACATTTAATTTCTTGGGTGGAGTGGGGTGGCAGCAGGAAGAAATATTTTGGGTAAATGGAATCACTCTGTAGAACGTCACTTGTTCAGGAAACTGGAAGGAAATTAGGGTGACTAGATGCAGAATGGGAGCTGGAGCTGAAGAGACAGGCAGGGGCCTGATTATGAAGATATTTCTATGTCACAGTTTTTCAAATAGCAGTCCTGAGATCAGTTTAGTGAATTACAATCAGCATTTTTAAATGTAACAGAATAAAATATATTGGAGTGTGCCTACACAGAGTAAACGCAAGTTTTGCTTAAGAAACTTTTGTTCCGTTGTATGACTATATGTGTGTTTTAGGTCACATTTATAAAATGTGTTTACTATGATCATAGTAAAAAATGTCTGAAAGTCAGTGATCTAGCCACTTTAAGGAGTGAACTTCAGCCTAGAGGTAACGATAAACCATCGAAAAGTTTAAACTGGAAAATATGATCAGATCTGTGTATGTGTGCTGTTTGTTTATATATGTTTGAGAAAGAGTACTCACGAGTACTCATGCAGCAGTACGGAGAATGGATCAGAAAGGGACAAGACTGGTGCCAGGAATCCATTTCGTTGGCTATGATTTGATCTGGGCAAGAGCCACTACAGAAGTGGCTAAAGGAATGGAGGGTTGCATCTATAAGATCTGGTATTAATTGGCTGTGTTGATGGGGAGGAAGGAGGAATCTGCCTTGGTTGGATGGTGAAGCTATTCGTTAAGACAGGGAACACAGAAAAGAGCAAATCCAGGGAGTAAACCTACTGATGTGAATTCAAGACATGAAAGTGAAGCTGATCAGTAGCCACTGGTTGGATATGTAGCCCTTAATCACAGAGGAGAGGTCTGGACCGGAGTCCCCCGAGAAGTGACTGGCTACTGAACAGGACAGCCATCACAGAAGCCAAGACAGTAAACAAGATACTGTAGAAAGACACATAAAGAAGAAAAGACCTAAGGGGTGGACAAAGGGTAGAGCAGAAAGAGAAGGTGCACCAGAGATGGCAGGGAAACTGGAGAATGTGGCATCTGAGAAGCAATGGGAAAAAGCGTTTCAAAAAGCAGGGAGTGACTCAGCAATAAGAAAACAAACCACCCAGTTTTTAAAAATGGGCAAAGCACTCGGACAGACGCATCAGCACAGAAGACGGACAGTGCCATCACCACACATGGCTAATGCGCACCTGAAAGTTGCATCTCTAGGGAAATGCAAACTGAAACAGCACAGTCCCACTACACCCTGTTAGGACAGCAAGTACCCAAAGCACTGACACCACCAAATGCTGGTGAGGATGTGGAGCAACAGGAACGCTCACTCGCCGCTGGTGGGAATGCAAAACCACACAGCCACAAAGAAGACAGGCTGGCAGTCTCTTACAAAACTAAACATACTCTACTGTATAACCCAGCAATCGTGGTCCCTGGTATTCACTCTAGTGAACTGAAAGCTATGTCCACACAGAAACCCACACATGGATGTTTGTAGCAGCTTTATTCACAATTGCCAGAACTTCGAAGAAACCAAGATGTTCTTCAGAAGGAGGTGAATGGATAAATAAATTGGGATACAACTAGACAATAAAATATTATTCAGTGATAAAAAGAAACAAACTATCAAGCCATGAAAAGACACACAGAGGAACTTCCCATGCGCATCACTAAGTGAAAGAAGCCAGTCTGAAAAGACCACTGCATGATTCCAAACTAAATGACCTTCTGGAAAAGGCAAAACTGTGGAGAGAGTAAAATGATGAGTGGCTGCGAGGGCCTGGAGAGACGGGGGCGAGTGGGTGGGGCCCAGGGCATTGGCAGGGCAGTGAGACTATTATGTCCGTACCACAAGGTGCACACACATCATTACACGTCTGTCCAAACCCATTCAAGGTACAACACCAAGAGTGAGCCCTCATGTGAACTATGGGCTTTGGATGATAATCCAATGTCGTGCCAATGTGGGTTCATCAAAGGTAACAAATGCTCTTTACTCGGTGCACAATATAGATAGTGGGGGAGGCTGTTTAAGGGTGAGGGGCCAGGGGATGTCTGGGAACTCTCTGTACTTTCTGCTCAGTTTTGCTGTGAACCTAAAATTATCCTAAAAAGTAAAGTTTATCTTTAAAAAAGAAAGAAAGGAGTAGTGAAGTGCTAAGTACTGCTGTGTAATCCTTAAAGACCGAGGGTACCCAGCGGATGAGAAGATCACTGTGACTCTCACCAGAGCGGCCCTTTTCTGACTCTCTTTATAGTAAAATTGGAAAGAGTCGTATCTATTCCCTTTCTCCACTTCCCTCCATTCCTCGTCTGCTGTATCCACCCGAATCGGAGTTTTGGCTCTTGCACAATTCGTGATGACCTCCAGCCTCTCCATGCCATCGCTGGTCAGTTCTCAGTCATCTTCCCTGACCTGTCTGCAGCCAGCACACAGGTCCTTACGCCCTCCTCCTGGACGTTTTCTTCACTTGACTCCTAGGCCAGCAGAGCCTCTGGCTTATCTCACTAGCCAGTCCTGTGTGGGTCCCTCTTCATCTTCCTCATCTCTGAATATCAATGGTCCACAGATTAATCCTTGGGTCTCTTTTCTCCATAATCACTGCCTGAAAAGTGATCTCACCTCACAGCTCTAAAGATAAGCTATACACTGATAACTACCCCACAACTCTCCACTGAGATACAGTCCTAAATTTCAGGGCCTACACAGTATCTCAACTTAGATACCTAATGGGCATCTCAATCTAACACATCTTTCCAAAATGTATGTATTCTTCCCTAACTACGCCATCTCAGTTAGCAGTAAACCTATCTTTCCAGTTGCTCAAGCCAAAAAACCCTGGAGTTACCTTTAATTACTCTCTTTCTCTCTCACATCAAATCCAACATATACCTAGGTTCAAATTCTAGTTTAGCCTTAATAGCTGTGGTATCTTGGGAAAACTGCTGAATGTCTCCTGGCTTTAGTCTGTCACCTATAAAATGGGAGTGACAGTTTTCTGTGTCTCACAGGCTGGTGTGGTGATTCAATGAGGTAATGTTTGTAAAATGCTTTCACCAGTCCCTGCCACTCGGTATGCAGTACCTCCTGAACCTGACCACTTGTGCGCCTCACCACCTCTACCCCCAAGTCTGGGAACTGGCCACCAACATCCCCCACCTGGATTATTGTGACATCTCCCACTAACCGGTCTCCCTCCCCCAGCCCTTGACCCTTTCACCCAATAGAGCTGCCAAGGTGATTTTTTTTTTCTTAAACAAAAGTAACCATAAGATTCTTTTCACTTTTTTAGATGCTTGAAAATTTTCATAACAAAAATCAGAAAAAAACAAAGATTATATCATTCCTCTGTTAAAAACCCTCTAATCCTTTGCATTTTTCACTCAAAGTCAAAACTCAGGTCTTCATAGTGACTGGCTGGACCCTCAAGGTAAGGTCTCTCTTGCCTCTCTGACCTTATCTCTCTTGTCCTGTCACTCATGCCCTTTGAGCACAGAGCCCTCCACCCTGTTCTGTAAACACTCAAGCCTGCTCCCTCCCCAGGGCCTTTGCACTTGCTGTTCCCTCTGCCTGGAAAGCTCTTCCTCACTGACTGCCACCCTCCATCCCTAACCCCTTCTCTATTTTATTTTCCTCACAGCACTGACGCACTGTTAAGTCACTGATACTAAGGAAACAAAGTTAAATCTAGTGCACGTTTCACTATTTATTCTAAAATGCAATTCCCGCATGTGTTATCCTTTGTTGCCAACCCAATGGACATAGAGTCTGTATGACGTTCCTTAAAATGAAAACAGGATTAAGCAAAACTAAATAGATTGTTTCCTGCATTGCCTCCGGTTTTCTTTTCTTGTGTGTATAAATGGTGATAAACACTGCAGATTCTAGGTACCTGGTGTCTGTCTTCAGTGTTAGGTTTTTCTGAGAGTTACTCACCCCACTGCCCACCCATTTTGAGTCAGGGGCTAAATAACATAGAAGTTGGAAAAGCAGTAGCAGCGAGACTAAGACACAGAGCCTGCTTTATCCTCGGCATCTGTTATCGTACCTCAATGGGGTCTAGTAAATGGAAATGTTATCCTGAAAAAGGATGGGAGAGGGGGTGAAGGACAGAGGCAAACAGGAATTTTTATCCCCTTGCTATTATGTGATGGGCCTACCAACTCTCTAAATACCTTATTTAATTTAGTCCTAATAGCAACAGCCCTCCCCGAACTGTCAGCCATTTACAGATGAGGAAACTAAGGCTCAGACAGACTCAGTGATCTGTCCCACACTAGGGGCTGTGTGCAGACCCCAGAGCCTAACTCAGACACACTCAGGCAGGGGTATCTGAGGCCGAAGCCCTTACACTCTGTTCCTCTAGAATCTTGCCTCCAGAGGTACCAATTCAGCAAACTGGAGCTAAGAAAGGTTGTTAAATGGACCACTTATATGTCATCATTCAGTTCTTGAGAACTTAGCAAGTCTAACTTTCCATGAACCCAGTCATAGCTGTGGGCCAGCAACTCCCTTACCTGTGGACATGAAAAAGGGGATGCGGAACTTCCCGCTCAGCACCCGGGCCCGCAGGTCCTTCAGTGTGCTCCCATCAAAGGGCAGGGCACCGCACACGAGCACGTAGAGGACGACTCCGAGGCTCTGCATCCCAAACAGAGAGGACGGCGGACAATTAATTGCATCAGAAGAAACAGAAGAGGCCTTTATAGTACATGTACAAGATGATGGTGAGTCACACACAAGATAACGGAACAACCTTTCTCTTCTTTTTTTATGAGAAATAATATGGGTATTGTCAAGGCCAGTTATCTTTACAAGAGTTAACCTTCTCTGGGCCTCCAGATATCAATGGGGGGTAACATTTCTAGAATCTTCCACGGTGCCCATCCTCCAGGGAGAAGGCGCATGGCCACAACAGAGAGGACCTGCTCTGGCAAAGGCACCACCCACGCTTGCTCCTGGGCTCCTGCATATGCAAAGGGGGCATTTCAAACCTGCGACAGTCCGTAAGACTAGTGCTGGAGGGAAGACTCTGCACGAGAACTGGGCATTCAAACAACAGGCCAGGGAGACGGCAAGTCACAGGCGGCACTGTGTGCCGTCCAGGATGAGGACGGGATGACAGCTGACATCTGACACCAGTCCCGAGTACCTGATGCGATGGGGCGTGAGAGGAGGAAGTTACATACCCAGATGTCCACTTTGGGCCCATCATACTCCTTGCCTTCAAAGAGCTCAGGAGCAGCATAGGGGGGGCTGCCACACCAGGTCTTTAGCAGCTGCCCAGGGGTGAAGAGGTTACTGAAGCCAAAATCTAGAAAGGCAAAGGGACATAATTCATGTTATCTTTACCCGGGAATACTAGTTTCTAGTCACTAGAATAAAGGTCTGGATTGGTAAATTTGAATATCAAACACGAAGAGAGAACATTTAGAAATTAAGTAATAGTTACTTAAAATAATAGTGAAATAGAGATATAGACAAGCTGGAATGCAAAAGACACCTGGTCGGCTGCAAGCAAACAGGACTGGTTCACATCAGCAAACCCAGCACGGTGCCCTTCACGAACCCAGGCTGCGCGGAGCCAACGAGACCTGTTCCTCCAAGAACAACAATGAAATCGGATAATGACTGAAGTCAAGACGGCATCAGAATCAGGACATACCTACAAGCCTACTCAACCTGACCCAGAATTTTCCTACTATTTTTGACTTCTTATGGCAAACCCATTTATGACCACATTTGGAGACGCACTGACTTGAAAAACTAGACAAAGTGACATTAATATCATTACGGGGGCTTTTTCAAAATAGGGACTATACAACTTAGGTACAAATTAAACCAAGGATGTTCACATCTCAACCTCAGCTCCCTTTGTGCTCTCGTTTCGCCCCTCACTCTGTTAAAGAGAAACTAGGTGGGAGACTGGAGGGGGGCTTTTGGGGAGGAACACCAAGAAAGAGCTCAAGGCTGGCAGGCCAAAGGACAGAGTTGCCCACTGACATGTATTTTATGTAAATGATTATTCATATGAACAACTCGCATGTGTGACAGGCTGGACCTCCTCCTGCTGCAGGCCTGACATGTCCCCAGGGTCACGCATCTGACAGCGCCCCAAACCTCCCTGATCTCGGAAGCTCTTTCCTCCCTCTGCTTGGTTCACTCTTGTTGACAACTGTCCCCTTTGCTACTTGCTTTTCTTCCACCTTCTACGAGTGTTTTCTCACGGGGACGTGTACACGTTGACTATCTCTCCTTGCTCTACAATTGCTCCTGTCTGACTCTTCTGATCCAACAGCTTCTGCTATCATTTCTTTGGTATTAATTCTCCAAGTTTGTATCTCAGCCTTGGTACCACTCCTCAGTTCCCAACATGAACTTCCAATACCTGGCTGGGAAAACACCTCAAACCCAGAGTTTCCCAAACCCAAACCTGCTCTCCCAGCGATGTCCCCACGTCCGTGAACGGCATTACCACCCCAGGTACCAGCTGCCCTGGCGTCGTCCTTCCTTTCTCCCTCTCACTTCTCATCACTGCTTCTACCGTGTGTCTTGACCCCACCTCCCCCCATTTCCGTCTCAGTTCGTACTCTCGTTATCTCTGACCCACATGGAGGCTACTGCTTACTCCCTACACCTGTTTCACTCCCTCTAAGCCATCCATTCATCGCACAGTGGACCATGTCATGTCACCTCCTCACTCAACCACATGTGCTGGCTCCCTTCTGCTCACAGAACAGTCCTCTCTGAGCACTGTCACTTATGGTCCTTCAAAATGCAGCCCCATCCTGCCCTGCTAACTTCTCCCTGGCCCTTCCAGCATTACTAGACTATTTGCATCCTATGTTTACATGCCTTTCTTGTACTATTTCCTCTCTATGCCATGCCTTTCCTTTCCTTTCTACACTTGAAATACTGCTCCTTTTCAAGGCCTGCTCAAATATTACTTCCTGTATGAAGCCTTAACTGATTTCCACCACCAAGTACCATGCCAATGGCTTCCTCTGTGCTTTTCACACTCTCTTGTTTACCTCTATATCCCAGTTACAATGCAAGAGTATGTTCTACTTAGTTGTATTATATGTTTATACCCTCCACCAGTTGGTAAGTGGGCGGGGTATTTTTCATCCTAGTCTCCACACAGTGTTGTAATACACAGCAAGGACTCCAGAAAGGGTCACTAAATGAAACTGTGACACAATCACAGGGCCAGCCTCTCATCACCTCCTGGCGACCAGAGCCTCCTCACGCTCACAACAGCCAACTGGCCAGCGACTGGCGACCTGACCTCCCTCTACTCTCTTACTCCGCCCCTGAGGTCCCAAAACTAACTCAGTGATCACAAGGTGTTCAGAGGTCAGGGCCATCATTAGAATTATTACAGTTACTTCCATGAGAAATCCCATATGCTCACTCAACAATGGAAAACAAATGCCTCTTCTGTCAAGTCTTCCTGTATCTCCTGTAAGAAATGTCCTCTACTTTCTCTGTACTCTATTACTTTGTGTTTCTCCTTTATTTTGGTATTTCCATATATCCCTAACCTTCTAGCTCCTTAAAAATGCCCTCTCTAGTTCCTTAAAAATACCCTATTCATCTCTCATATTACCTAACATAGTGTTTAAACAGTTTATACTTAATCAATGTTGTCTATGAATGCAACTCAATTTAAAGCTCTACCAGGTAACCTAAAACTTTTTAAATCTAATAATCTTAATTTGTAAGTTAAAAGTCTGCATATACTGTGCCTTGTTAAGATTTTTCTTAAGAGAGTGGGGATAGGTTGCTTAAAAATCCCCACAAATGAGATTTAGCAAAGCAGATGTCTTTGGGAATTTTCTAGAAAAAGGACCCTTTTCCATGACTAGCCTCCCTCTGCACAGTATGGAAAAGACATGTTGATGGATGTTGGTGGATAGAGAGCAAAGTCCAGAGAAAAGACTCATGGAGTATTTTTTGTGTATGTTTTGAATGGAGAGTACAAATGGCCAAGCAATGAATTAAAACCAGTTGAATTAAAATTTTCCTAATAAGCAGGTTAGAATATACAGGAAATAATTCATTTTGAACCATGAATTCTTTATCTACAATTAGTAACCTTTCTACTCTCTTACTCCGCCCCCGAGGGTAAGGCACAAACTTAATGGTACCAGCTGGTCTATTCTATCTACCAAACAGGGAACTCTTTACAAAGGAAACAGTGTCAAAGGGAACCATCTCCAGCGACGGCTACAGGCTAGACTGCTATTCGGTGTTTACATGAGAAATGAGTGTGAGAATGAATGAGATGGTTAGGGCCTGACCACTGGAGAGGGCCACATCTGGGGAAGGGCCTGCTTCCGCAGCATGCTACCCACCGACAGCTGGCTTCAGCAGCTAGACCCGATGTTCAACAGCAAGGCTGCAGTCAGATGCAACAACAAAACCCCACCCACTTACTCTTACTTCTCAATACACCCCAAGGAAAATCCTCTCATCTTGTAAAGCTGTCAAGGGATACCCTATAATCATTCCACATATTGTTCTTACCCCTAACTCTATGGTTCTTACCCCTAACTCTATGGTGTTGCACATTTAAGGAAAATTTGTTCCTCCCTGCCTGCGATGACCCTTTCTGTAGAGCCAGCTTTCTCCAGTGAATGATCCTAATTCATTCTTTAATGTCCCAAACCTAACAGTGTATGAGCCCCCCACCCGTCAATATGCATATCACTACAGCTGGGCAGTGTCGCTGAAAGCACACTGCTGTCTCATCTCCCCACCCACCACCCGGTGTCTCTGCACAGGTGTTTCACATTAATCTTCAATACTGCTGCACAGCGTTAGTTAGAATTCTGGGTAGTTCACTGTCCATTCAGCTATAACATAACTTGTGTTCTGAAAATTTAAATTACTTATGTGGGAGAAACCTCAAATGATTAACATATACTAAACCTGGAACTCCTTTTCAAAGTTTAGTTTAGTTGCTTCTAATCAACACTTCAGGGACAGAATAATCAGGATGGGAAGAACACCTCCTCTTTGTTCTCCCAGCTGGTTACTTGGGGGGCATTTTGCTGTACATTTTAAGAAGACTGGAAGGAAAAATAAAAGCAGCTAAAATGGAAACCAGTCTATTTTGGGTTTTCTTGGTAGTTTAGAGAAGTGCCAGGGGACTGCTGCTGGGACGTGGAGGCATACGGGTAACAGATAAGACATGGAACTGAATTACCAAGATTTTTACTTACCTATATCTGGACAACTGAAAAACTGCAAAATGACCCAACTTGGAAGGGAAAATTCTCACAATGAATATAGGCAATGATTAAGAAACAATGAAGAGGAACTCTGGCTGACTTGGATCAGAAATGCCAGAGAAGCAGGGAAACACTTCTGGAACTTCAGTTTGATCAGGTCACCCTGCACCTAGAACACCGTCCTCCTAGCCAGGGGGTTGTTCGTCTTACATCAGTCTGGAGCTGCTCTTATTCACCATGTCTTTCATTATTTCCTAAAGTGTCTTATCCTTATCGTCTCTCTCAAAGTCTCTAAGTTCCTCCATTTCCTTCACTAATGTACTTAACATGAATTTATGGAGGTCTTCGTAAGGGCACAGTGCTGTGCTGGCCCCTGTGAAGGAAGCAAAGCGGGAGAGCTTCACTCCGAGGGAAGGCCTCAAGCAGGAAGGACTCAGCGGCGCGGCCGGGACCCGGAGCCACAGAGGGGGCTGTGGGAAGGGCCCCTCGGTGCTGGCTGTGCACTGAGTCGAAGCACTGATAAAGAAAGCACCCTGGGGGCTGGGGGCCTTACGGAGGGATGTGGCGAGAAGCGAGATCACACGGCGTCATCAGTCCAGACAAAATACAGCTTTAATGACAGAACAAAGACCCTAGCTTTCATCCAATGGACTTTCGATTTTTCTTTCCTTTTCCTCTTTTTACTCCCAAATTTAGAAACTTTATTAGATTCCAGATACAAAGAGTCTGATTATGAATTAATTATAGTCTGGTTCATGACCCATTCTCACCATTGACCCACACGGACTGGCTATTACTTAGACTTCTGCCCTACAGCCTGACTGTGACAGATTTCACATTTCATACAATCCACCCACTTGAAGTACACTGCTGAGTAGTTTCTAGGATATTCATGGAGTTGTAAAATCATTCCCTCCATCAATGTTAGAACATTTCCGCCCCCCTGGAAAGACACTCCGACTGATCAGCAGTCGTTTCCCCTCCTCACCCAGTGCCCCAACCCTGGGCAGCCATGAGGCAGCCTTCTGTCTCCATGCGTGTGCCTGTTCTGCACAGCTCACATTAAATGAATTTTAGTTATTTTTTGTGAGTGGCTTCTTTCACTTGGCATAATGTTTCCAAGGTCCACCCATGTTGTAGCAGGCATCATTGTTCAATGTTCGTTATTGCTGAGCAATATTCATGGCATGGATATACCACCATTTACTTATCCATTCATCAGCGGATGGACGTTTAGTTGCTTCCACCTGCCAGCGTTATGAATAATGCCGCCATGAACATTCATGTAAGGCTTTTTATTTGGATTTATGTTTTCATTTCTCTTTGGTGTATTCCTTGGAGTGAATCGCTGGGTCATATGGTACAGTAGCTCCATGTTCAATCCTTTGAGGGACTGCCCAAACTCTTACCCAAAGTGGCTGCAATGCTTCACAACCCCACCAACAACGTACAGGCTTCTAACTTCTTTGTATCTTTGCCAACACCTACTAGAGTCCTTTTTGTTCTTAATTACAGCCATCCCAGTGGGGTGATGAGGTGTCTTACTACGGTTCTGATTTACTTTTCCCTGATGGCTAATGATTCTAGCATCATTTCATGACCTTATTAGCCCTTTGTGTATTTTCTTTGGACAAACGTCTATATAAATCTTTTGCCCATTTTTAAATTGGGTTGTCACTTTATTATTGACTTTTAAGAATTATTTATATTCTCTGGATACAAGTCTGTTGATATGATTTGCAAATATTCTGTGTGTTACCTTTTCACTGTCTTCACGGTGTCCTTTTATGCCCCAAAGTTTTAAATTTTGATAAAGTACAATTTATCTAGGTTTTCTTTCGTCACTCATGCTTTTGGTATCTTATCTAAGAAACCACTGCCTATCTCAAGGTCACTATGTTTTCTTCTAATAGCAAGTATGTTTAGTTAATGCAATAAGCACTCCTGAGCCTATCACCTAAGTAAACAACTACTATCTTGATAATTACATCTAATCATAAGCACACCCATCTCATCCACCATCCTCTTCCAACCACTGATTTTCAATCCTGTCTGTACATCAGAATCACCAATGTCGTATTGGAAATTTATTTAGTGATCCAAACACCTTGCCTCAGACCCACAGGATCTCCTGGAAATAATTTAGAAATGTAAACAATCAAAACAGAATTCTTTCTGGCGAGATTTGAGAAGTGGCTGGAAATTTTGGAGCAGGCAGATAACATAGTTATAAAGAAAGCAAGACTACATTTAGTGTGAGAAGTGGAAGGCCTGTGATAAAGTAAATGTACCAATAATGAGAGGGACAACTCAAAAACTATCTTGGAAAGGACTGCACAGTGCTTGAGGGTAGCCTGGATACATGGGGTGAGAAAGAGGGAAAAGTAGAGTGTGGCCATGTGTGTCTGGGTAGATCAAAGACTCAAGTAGGACAGAAGTTGTTTGGGAAGGAAGAAAGTTTTGTTGTCATGCCTTGAGTTTAAGAAGGTGGTAAGAAATTCAGGTGGAAATGTTCTGAGGAATCGAGGGTGAGATAATGAACGCGTAACATTTTTTTGGAAAGAATAAACAGAGAAAAAGAGCTGGCTGGGAATTAAGGCTCAGGAGACTCCATTAAGTACTTCCTGCCCTGCAGGTGCACGAGCAGAAAGAGGATGCAGCAAAGAGAGAGAGGGATTATAAATGTCATTAAAACAAGGAAGCTAAGAGGAGGAAAACACTTCAAAGAAGGCAAAGATGGTTTGCAGTCCCCATATATGTCAGCCAGGTGCTATAGCACTTCTTCCCGCGGAAAACTTCGGTGACATAATGACTCTAAATTAGAAATGCTGTCATTTCCCCTCAGAATCTTGGTTAGTTATTCGTCTTGAAGAAATGTTAAATCACAGGAATGGACTACAAACATAATCCGGAGTCATTCTGAATCATCTAGAATGTCACACTTTGAATAAAATACGGCACTTCTTCACAGACTTGGTGATAACCAATAAACTAATCATTCTGAACTATTAGCAAGTGCATTTGGGGTGCTGACACATGAACAGTCTGGCCAGGCAGCAGAGGGCCAGAGCCCCGCGGAGGGGCGGGTATCCCGGGAAGACCAGGTACTGGGCTGTCCCTGACTCATTTCTCTCAGTGCAGCTGCCCCCTGTTTGTGCAGCACTTTGAATTAGGTGGAATAAAACAAGTAGACACTTTTCCCAGGACACTCTGTCAAGTGCTGTTACAGTGCCATGTATTAGTTACCTCACTGAGATGAGCACTGTTTTTGTTTTATGTCTGGGAGGTGAGGTGCATTAGTAACATGCCCAGACCTAAAGTTAAAGAACAATTTACTAAGACAAGGCTCAGCCTCCAATGCGGACCTGGCTGCCCTCAGAGCCCCACCCACACTGTGCTTCTCCATCACTTGTACACTGAGGTGAACACACATCCCAGAACTATTTTCATACAACTTCCACATTCCTTAGTGATTACAGTCTACTGCTCTCCATTTTATCTTGACTGTCAACGCTTTGCCCTGCTGATGTAATTCCCAAGGGCACATAGTGCTTCAGGCATGTTTACAAGTTTCTTTAAAAACAGTGCCTTGAAAAGAATGATAGGCACTGTGTGTCACTGGGAAGGAGATGAATTTTCCAGTGAATGGCATAGGAACAGGTGGTTTTCCATATGGAAAAAAATTAAATAGGTCACTGTATCATCACACTGTATCTCTCACACCATTGAATTCCTCACACTATATTCTAAAATCAGTGCCAGGTGGATCATAGACTTAATAAAAAAGGTAAAACTTCAAAGCTTTTATGAAATAATATAAAGGAGAATATCCTTATAGCCTCAAGGGAAGGAAGGATTTCTTAGACAAGAAACAAAAAGTACTAATCACAAAGGAAAAAATGGTAAATTTAGTTATATTTGAATTATACTACAATGTCAATTTATTATAAGACATTGTAAAGACAGTAAAATGAGAAGCTGCAAAATGAGAGAAGATACTTGTATAATATACAAGACTCATATCCTTACTACTGAAACAAGAACTCCTGAAAGTCAGTGAGATGGACACCCCAGGAGGAACCCTGAGCAGAACACTTAAGCAGATTCCTCACAAAAAAGGCCAGGAGGCATGAAAATTAGCCTCCTTATTAAAGAGAAAAATTGAAGTAGGACTAAAACCACAATCGGATAAGCATTACATACTCGCCTGATGGACGGAAGTTACGGGTGTAGTGACGCCCAGCCCTCCTGAGAACGTGTGGGAACGGGGCACTCACCCGTGCTGGACACCAGTGTGGTCCTGCCCAGGAAAAGCCGAGAACAGACACACTGTGTGACCCAGAACTTCACTCCTGCATCTTACACTCTCCAACGCTCAAGAATGCACGTTCATTTTTAAGACCGCACCAGGATAAATGCTGAAGAATGTTCATGGCCACCGTGAGTAAGAGCTCCGAACTGAAAGCGATCCAAATATCCAGATACACTGGAGAAATGACTCGTCGTATACTCACATCAGGGACTACTACTGAAGAAATAAGAGTGAATAAATCACGGGTAAACAAACATGCATAAACATCACAAACACAGTGTTGTCTGAAATAAGACACCAACTGATATATTCAGTATGATTCCATTCACACAAGGTCAAAAACAAGCAAACTATATTAAGGATGGGCCTGTTGTACATTATGTTCAACAAAAATGGCATCTTTTGGAGTGAAACTCCTGACGGATGCATTACACAGGTGGCAAGACTATTTTTAAAAAAAGCCATCAAGCAAAGTAAGTAAGTGATTAACATGAAAATCAAGACAGTGATCACCTCTTGGAGGAAGGAAGAGGCTGTGATGGGGGCTGCGGTCTGGGCTGATGGAATCATCTATTTCGTGATCTAAGTGGTAACGGCACAGGTGTCTGCTTTATAGTGATTCATTAAAACATGCGTATATGGCTGACACACATTTCTGTCTAGGTACATAATATTCCATAATAAGAGAAAATATGAAAAGAATAGGATCGTTTTCCTGCCCCACTTCTATTTCTGGCTCTGTGGGGCTGTTTAACTGGTATCTAAGCTTTCCTATCTTCAGGGCTCAGGAGGGCAGGAATCAGGTTGTTTGCTCACCACAGATTTCCTGGCGCCTAGAACAGTGCCTGCCATAAGAGAAGACACTCAATAAATGTCTGATTCACTAATTAAGAACAGAGAGGGAGGAAGAAAAAGAGGACGAGAGATCAGTATAAAGAAGGAAATAAATGAGAACTCTGAGCAGTCCTTAGTGAGCAGCTAAGAGGGTGGGAGCTGGGCGCTACTTGCTAAAACAGATCCCACTGAAGCTTTCGTTGAAAACAGCAAAAATCCTACATGAAGAACTGCAAACTATGAAGACTTTATATGCAGCAATAGTTTATAGCTGTAAATACCATTTAAAAGGAAAAATAAATATTTTAATGATATATGTAATCACTGTTACAATGGCAACTTGGAAAAAATGACAAACAGTTCACATAATTAAAAATACTATTATTATTAATATACTACTAACTATTTCTCAGTAACTCATATGAAGAGGCAGGGAGAGCATACATTTTGCTATGATCTGAATGTGTTCCCCCAAAATACATCTGTTGAAATCCTAAGGCCTAATGTGACAGTATAAGAAGGTGGGGCTCTGGGAGGTGATTAGGTCATGAGGATGGAGCCCTTACAAATGGGATTAGTGCCCTACCTGGAGCGATCTCTGGCCTATCCCAGCACACGAGGACACAGTAAGCAGGTGCTGGCACAGACCAGAAGACCAGAAGGAGGCCACGCCGGTGCCTTGATTCTTGGACCTCTCAGCCTCCAGAATGGTGGGCAGGGCATTTCTGTCATTTATAAGCTACGCAGTCTGGTATTTTGTTATGGCAGCCTGAACAGATGGGAGACACATTACTTATAAATAATCTGAAAATTCATTTTTGTCTATAATGCCACTGCCTTTTCTAATTAAATAAATAAAAGCTGCTAACAAAGAATAACACCAAAGAGATTTAGATTTCCCTTATTTCCCTTTAATATGTCCAACTCAAGGTAAACAGGCTTGATAAATGAGCAAATCAAAAAACATGGATGGCCAGAAGAAAGAGGAGGGGAAAAAAGCTGCATAGTAAAGACGAAACAAAACAAAACCGGATAACTGAGAGTTTGTTTAACTCTGGCAACTCTTCCAGATAAACCATCTTTAACTCTCCCCTAACATTTTTTTTTATTATAAACTTTCAATTATTCAAATCCCCTTAGGTAACAAACCAGTGAATGCATACAGCCTAATAATCTCCTTGAAACCTTGGGCACTTCGCATGCAGGCGCCATCTTCTCCCAGCTGCCCAGAACTATCTATGCCTGGGCACTAGCGGTAAGAAACACTACAGGGATGTATTGCCCAGCTCTGCCCACCTGGGGGCACTCCACTTGGGGAACACAGGTAAACTAAACCACACTATCATAAGCTAATGTTTAGTTCACATAGCCCAGGATGAAGAGCGCTATGAGACCAAACACTGGTGCAATATGAAGGAAGAAACAGAAGAGGGGCCACATCAACATAAATAAAAATGAGAACAACAACAAAGCGCTTAGAAACTGAAAGCAAAGAAAAGAACAGATGCAGTGTTTGTTCAAAAGGTGAGGTATATATACTTCGTAGTTTTGAAGTGCGCTTAATGTCAAAGCAAGGAGGGGGCATGTGAACACCAAAGCCCTATCAACAATTTCTGTGCTCTTATAACAATATGGGATAGATTCAGCAAAGTATGATATATCTACTTGGTATGCAATTATTAAAAATGATTCTATGGAGCAGCATGGGGAAAATATTTGACTTAAAGGATAAAAACTGTGAATAAAATTGTATATACTGTGACTATAATTATGGAAACATGCATAGAAAAAAAAAAAGCAAAAGAAATGCCTTCCGTGATAATGATAGTTTTCGGAGGTAGGTTTCCAGTTTGAATAATTAAAAATCTCCTGTTGTTGTTTAAATTTCCTATGGTATGCTTATATTATTCTATAATTAAATTTTTTATTTTAAATATAAATACAAAAGACTTTAAATTACCATTTTGAATACGAAGAATGAAAACGCTGAGCAGTTTCAGGAAATTCTCAGGTACAAAGATGCCCATAAAGATACTTTACACCCCTTACTGTTTATATATTAGCAATGGGAACGATTTATGACCCACAGGGTCAACATTACAATGATAAATATGCTGGAGAGTTCCGGAAGGAAGGAGAGAACCAGCAGGAGCAAGTGGTGAAGATGGGTGCTCACATCCACATGACAGAAGCCATTCGGGTGGAGTGTTCTCTTCATGTGGCCTGTGGTCACTTATTTCTCCACTCATAAGAGACTCCTAGCGTAATGTGTTAAGTCTCTTTTCCAACCCTCAACACCCTGGTTGGTTAGCATTTGTCTGCAGGCTGAAATGGTATCATAGCCCTTTCTCTTAATACAGAACAGCAGACCTTAATTTGAACCACATGTCTGTCTTCTAGGGATGGTTTAAATACCAAGGTTTACTACCAATCTTGAGATTTGAAATTCTTTGTTTAGGCACGATCAGGACCTGGGGCTCTATAGGGTAGTGATCCTGTGTCCCTGAGAATGAGCGTCATCATTAACTGGGGATGTTCCTGTGGTCAGCAGGGAGAGGGAAGAGCGCAAGGCAGCGGGAGCAGAGGAGTTCCTCGCTTGGCCCCAGCACTTCACAGCGGCGCCCCTGGCTGCCTCTGGGCTGACCGAGGAGCAGTCAGGGCCGAAGAATGGATCAGGCACTGCCTGCGGCCAGTTCCAAGGCCTACAGTGTCTGCTGAGGTCACACAGTGCAGGCTGCCAGGGCAGCCAGCCCCACCCAGAGGACCTTGGGGCCCTTGTCCTTGACACTACAAACAGCGCAGAGGCAGGGGGCAGAGGAACAAAGTACCGTGGGGTAGTATTTATTTATCCTAAATAAACAACCTCACTAGAAAACACTGTGACAGATCCTTCATGCTTTAAAATCTGAAAGCTCCTGAGGAGCATAACCCCAACACTGAACCTGCAAATAGAGACGAAGACCAAGAACAGAAATAATTTTGGCCCTTGATTAATTTCTCAATGGACTAAGGACATGGTGGGGGCGGTGGGGGCGGGAGGCAGTACAAGCTGTCAGGTATTCTTGTTAGCAATACCTCAAGGAACCAAGGATCAACACCCATGTACAAACACTAGGTAAGTAGGATTTAGACTGTTATATGAACTGCTAAAATGGAACATGACACATGACTAATCTTGTTTTTCCTATACAATTATTACTAGCCTAGAAATCATGTGACCCAAAACCTTTATTTGGAATTGAGCAAGAGTCAACTGTGTGGGTCTCAGAAGAGAATTATGGTAGTGATGAAGGATGAGTTTCCAAGTTCCCAGGAGTCACAGTATTAACTCACTCTTAAAAATGGCTCTTGGGAAGTCCTCGGTGTTTAGCAATCACTCCAACCCCTGGCTGAACTTCCTGACTAGGAGCTAACAGAGAAGCAATGCCAAGAACCACTGACTCACAGCCTGAGCATTTGTACACAAGAGACATTCCTTCATGGGAAAAAAAAAATCAAGTAATCAGCTTATTTGGGGGGAAGAGGGATTTGGTTTAATTTAAGAAACCAGGGGAGGTCAGAATTTAGAGAAGTGGAAGAGAGTAATATTCCTACGACTGAAACCTACTTCTCTGGGAATGTGTCAGAGATGTCTCAGAGCACCACTTTGTCGGAGCTACTGCTACTAACCCATGTGGGGGGCTGCCCCACAGCTGTCACTTAACCCTAGTGATTTCCTGACCACCCCCCCAACTTCCTAGCATTACATATCTATATAGCATGGCCACTGTCTCCCTAGAAAATTAAAAATTTAAAACAAAAAAATTGGGCCAGCATTACACTGGCATTTTCAATGAATGAGGTATGTATTTTCTTCCAAAGCTTTAAATACCCTAGCAGTTAGGATCACTGACCATGCCTATTTTAAATGCAGTAATAAACCAATCTCCTCCACTCTATTCTAGAGTAGCACCATCCCAGCCCTTCATAAAAAACAAAACTCTCCCCAGCATAGGATCTTTTCATCAAACTCAGTATTGAGTAGATGTATAAAGAAAAGGGATGTAATGAGACACTTTACCTAAGACCTGCAAACAGTATTCACTGCCATTCTTGAAAACATGAGTACACACAATTACAGTCATGATTCTAAATTATATCACTTAGAACAATAAAAGTCCAATCATTCAATCAGGTAAGTTTCTAATATTGATAGGTGAGCATACTATAACAAAGCTTTAGTGTGCCTTTTATAGACAATAATGAATTAAAGTGCCCTTTAATCCTCAACAGACACTAAAGCTACCAAGTGGAAATACAGTATACTGGTATAAAAGCAATATTTTCCAAATTAAAAATTAAGACATATGGTCTGGTAAGCAGAAGCCTACTTTCAGAGAAAAGAAATCTAATAGAGAAGAGGGGCTTTCCTAAAGAAGAGTCTATCAGGAGTTCAGAGAATCTCTCAATCTGATTTTTAAAAAAAGGTTACATTTGGACTAGAATGTGAAAGCAACTGTAACTGATTTGATTATACAGGCCCCCAATATTTCCCAACTTTCTTGATTCACAAACTCCTTCCAAAGGAATCTATTATGTTAAAAACTGCCCAGGGATAAATTTTAAAATGCTTTTGTCATTTTTGCATAACTTATGATAAAGTAGTAACTTTAGGTAAAATATTTTACAGTAGTACATTATTAAAATTGATTTAAGAGTTCATAATGAATAATATTAAAATTTATTAAATCGTCAACAAAGTGAAAAGGCAAGCTACTGAGTGGGAGAAAACATATGCAAATCATATCTGATAAAAGATTAATATTCAAAATACATAATAGCAAAATAACTCAGATAATCCAATCAGAAAATGGGCAAAGGATCTGAATAGACATTTTTCCAAAGAAGACATACAGATGGCCAACAGGCACACGAAAAGATGCTCCACATCACCAAACATCAGGGAAAAGCAAACCAAAACCACAATGACATATGACCTCACGCCTGTCAGAATGGCTATTATCAAAAATACAAGAAGTAACTATTGATGCAGGTGTGCAGAAAAGGGAACCCTTGTGCACTGTTGGTGGGAATGTAAATTGATGCAGCCACTATGGAAAACAGTCTGGGGTTCCTAAATAAATTTAAAATAGTACTACCATGGGATCCAGAGAGTCCACTTCAGTATTTATCTGAAGAAAATGAAACACTAGTTCAAAAAGATATCTGCACCTCATGTTCCCTGCAGCATTATTTACAATATCCAAGATATAGAAACAACCTAAGAGCCCACGGATGGATGAGTGGATACAGAAAAATGGTATATATGTGGAATATTATTCAGCCATAAAAAGGAAAAAATTTTGCCATCTGCAACCTCATGGATAGATCCTGATGTCATTATGCTAAGTGAAACGGAGAAGGGCATATGATTTCATTTGTATGTGGAACCTTAAAAACAAAAAAAAGCTCATCATACAGAGAACAGATTGGTGATTGCCAGCAGCAGGGAGCTAGGATGGGGGTGTGAAATGTGTGAAACTGGTCAAAAGACACAAACATACAGCATGGTGACTATAGTTAATAATACTGTATTACATATATGAAAATTGTTAAGAGAATAGGTCTTAAAAGTCCTCATCTTAAGAAAAAAATTTTTTGGTAACAAGGTATGGCAAAGAATGTTAACTGGACTTAATCTGGTAATTGTTCCACAATATATACAAGTATCAAATCATGTTATACATATGAAACTAATATAATGTTACAAGTCAAGTATACCTCCATTAATAAAAAGACCAAAGTCTATTATAAATATTAAGAAAAATTCATTTTTCCCATTTTGTAAGTGACTCACTAGTTTATTTAAATTATATAAGAAAAAGTATTAACTTAAAATTGAGGTCATGTTTCACTTGGAAGCCACATATATACTGATATTTTAACATCCAGAACAGCCAAAGACTTTTCAGAACCTGGTGTATGGAATAGCTACATTTTTGAACCTAAAAAACAAACTTTTTTTTTGAATTCTTTTCACAATTTGTTTTTAAATGATAAAACGGATACACAAATTTAGCACTTCTTCACAAATAATACACAATGAATAATGTCGATAGTCTTTATTCTCAATGAAACAAACTGGATATTGTGTGACTGTGTGTGTGTGGTAGAATTTTGGGTTTTGAAGTCCTACAAACATCCTGATTTGCTCATACAAGAACTGATCAAATGAAGACAATTCGTATAAATGGTAAAGTTTGTCTTAAGGCACTGTAGAATTATTTTTATCTTCATTAAATGAATTTTAACATCAGTGTTCCTTCTGTTTTATGTTGTCCAATGGTCCACTACAGATGCAACTTGTACAAATGTGGTGAAAAACTGCATTCTGGTATAACTATCATGGTAACCAACTACTTCAAATGCAAAATAAATGGAACGATGGAGTGAGAAGCATGCTCATTATCTCCCTAACAAACTTACTTGACCGAACTATTCCACTTAAGGATGGTGGGGAGACCTAAATTATTACTTTATTTATTGGCTTCTAATTATCCCCCAAGCAAACGATTTGCAATTAATTTGTGTAAAAGGAACCTGTCACTGGGGAAGATATTCTTGATTCTCAGTTTGGCAAACTGGTGCATGCCGATGTATCCCCCAGCACAACGCTGCACGCAGTGTGTCAAGAGTTATGTGAAACTACAGGTTAAGCAAAATACACCTTCCTGGAACATAAATATTTTTCTGTGTTAAAGTTGAATAATTTCAATATTAAAACAAATGTAGCTATGACATTGAGGAGAACACAAAATGTATGTGAATTTGAAGATAAAGCACGTGATTTAAAAAGTGAGCCATTTCACACTATGTGGTCAAGGCCCACTTGCCCCCGCCCTGTGTGAGCTCAGCCCCCTCTGTGTTAGGGAGACCGGTGAGAAAATCTGAGAAGCCATGCTCTGGTATTGGTAGCATAGCTACTGCAAGGAAGGCCCTATAAATAGAAAATTGTTCTCGATTCTAGCAAGGTGCAATCACTTTTCAAGATCAGTAAGACCTTACTTATAACCCAGAACCATGATACAAAAATCTGCTCATTTCAGTTTTAACTTCAGAAGTTTTCATACAAAACACATCAATTGTGTATACCTGAAATGCCCTTTGAATGAAGGTATATTAGTTTTTCATTTGTAAAACTCCATTTTAAGGCATAGGATTCAGAAGATAACTTTTCAAATTGTATTTTCCCAAGGGTCAAATACATTAAAATTGCTGAGCACCTTCTAGTTGAGGGTCATAGACCACTGCGGGTTGAGAACATGGGTTGAGGCGTTATGAGTCCTAACATCTATTATAACCTGAATTCAGTCACAGAGCCTCTCTGGGTCTAAATTCACTGTGTGTCAATCAGAGAGGTGTACTGAAAGATTACCTAAAGAAAGGGTGTTGGGATCAGGACGTAAAATTTGGGATTGATATGATGAACACTGCTCAACTACTTCCTGTGCTCTGTCAGGGCTATTCTCAATCACTGCCCTACGGAAGGTTCTCAGAAATCCAAGGTTTCCAAACTTTCTTTCCCTATATGATTGTATCTCAGTATATTTTATACTCGGGGTGAAAGATCAATGGACTTATGAAATGTTTTCAGTTTCTTACTTTTAAAACACGGAATAGTCTGGATCTCACTGCAGTAAGGTCAGAACTTTCCACAGTACCTTAAATCCATGCACTCTGGAAATTCTTTCCAAAATATTGGCTTTGCTGTAGCTGTACTTCAGATCTTTGTTGTCTACTGATTGCCAACTAAAACAATAACACCGGAGTGGAAACTATCTCATGGAGACCATTCTGGGAGTTGACATTTAAGAGAAAAGTTTCCAACTTCCTTAGGTCATAAAAAAAAGTTTCCACAATTTTCAAAACATTCTTGTAATGTCTGAATATTTCAAACAACTTTTCTTCAGGGAGTAAGCCAGCTATATTTAGGTTTTTTTCTTAGGCAATCTTGTATATATACAGAAATTTCTCTACTTAATATTTGGGGACAAGAATTAAAATTACTTTCAAACAGCAGTGCATCAACCATTAAAAATAAGACAATACCATCTTTCTTTGATAGCTTAACATACTCCATCAATGAGAAAAATCTGTTTTCTCTATGTCTAAATTTATTTAGGACTAGAAGTTCCCTCTTCCTGGCCCAGATACTTGGTTGGTTATCCAGAAATTCTTCCTCTGTGCTCTCTCATATTTGTTGCCCTTTTCTTCCTTTCCATGTCTAAGATCACCACCTTTATGCAGGATTTTGCCATTTCCCAGTCTTTGACCTGATCTCCCTACTGCCTTCCGGGTCCCTGCCCCCTACCCCCACCTTTTTCTCCTCTCCGACCAGAGCCTGATTATTACGCCTGTAGTCGAACAATGTCACTTGAGTGCAAGTACCTACCTCTCCCGCCTTCTCGTCATGAGTGCCCTACTTGAGCCTTCCCACCAGCCAGGCTCTTTGCCTTTTTTGCAAATACACCAAGTGCACTTTATTGCAACTCAGCTTCCCAACGTAAGCCATGTAAAATCCCAAACCCTATGTGCACAGCCCCCACGTGACCCACCCCCTGCCAGCTCCCTCACGCCATCTCCTTCCGCGTCCCCCCTTATTATCTGCAGCCACTCTGTTTTTCTCCTACCCCCTCAAATAGGCTCAGTGGGGCTCTCTCAGGCCTCAGCATTGCTCTGCCCTCTGCTGGCAGGCTCTGACTATCCTGTTTAAAAGCAGGAATCTCCCCCACAAGTCATCCTATCGAATTACTCGATTTTTAACATTTTCCTAGCCTTTAGGAGAGTTTCTTTGTTTTTGTGTTTACTGTCTTTCTCTACCCATTTGAATGTTAGCTCCAAGGGACTATGTTATCTCCTGCTGTACCCCAGTGCCTAGATCTGTCTGCACACAGCAGGCGCTTTATCAACATTTGCCGACCGACTGATCTCACTGCAATGCTCTCCCTCTACACCTATACCTTAAAGAATCCTACTCATCCTTTAAGACGCATCTCAAATGTTATGTGCTCAATAGGGTATTTATGTCCTCATCACCACTGTCTAAAGTTCAGATCAACAAAGTTACTGAACACCTACTACACAAGAGGTCCGTGCTAGGCAACGGGGGGAACTATCGGCAAGGTGTCCTTACCGTCCCTGTGGCATTCACAGTCTGATGGAATTGTTCAAACTACTGTGGTTTGTTCATCTTCTAAACTTGTGGTAATTAGACTGTACAATTAATGTGATAATCATGACCTGCCTTGTAACATCTCTCCTATTGTATCAAACTATAACTTGGTCGCTGTTGGCCATGCGGTCGGTCACCCAGAGACGCTGGCTATATCCTGAGAGAACCATGAGGTGCCTCTCCCCAATCCTTCCCCTGCTCCTCTGGGTTCTCAGACACCACAGGGAGTGAAAGGTTAGAGGCCAAGAATCCTGTTCTTTTCCCAGTGGTGGACTCTTTGTATTAAAGAAATCTGTACAAGTACTCTTTATATGAAACTCAAAAGTTTAGAAAGTTAAAGGTCTGTGCTTCAGAAACTCTAACGTTTCTAAATAAGTTAGGTAAGTATGTCAAATATGATGGAATTAAGTGATATAGGTGAAAATGCTTTGCAAAGTTGTGTGTGGGTATATAACACCATATATTATGCGTTAACACCACATAATACCATATATATAACACCAACTATGAAACCCATAATTTGTATTATTTAACTTTTCAAAGGTTTGAGTATTTGCTGCCCAAAAGCAGACTATAAATTCCTGAAGGTAGGAGCCATGTCT
Source organism: Smutsia gigantea (assembly GCA_032199065.1). Classification (NCBI taxonomy): domain Eukaryota; kingdom Metazoa; phylum Chordata; class Mammalia; order Pholidota; family Manidae; genus Smutsia; species Smutsia gigantea. The sequence goes on from JAVSCE010012819.1 coordinate 65,265, forward strand.
TAACACTTCTTTTCTTTCTTCCATGACACCAGAGCAAAGAGCCTTTGTTAAAAACAGATAAGACTTCAGATAACCACTACAAATTCTCACTTCTGGCCTTGATAGCTCTGCCTTTCAGGAATAAAATCCTTTAGTCTGAAAACCATCACTAATTATTCTGGATCACTAATGATAGAATGTCATTTAAATAATTCTCCAGAGGACATGGTTGCTACTGACATTAAGAGGAGGAATGTTTTTAACATAAACCAAGAAAGAAAACAAAGTTATTTACCTGGACTTGTTCTCTTTAGAAAAAGCACCAGAACAAAAATTCATAGATAAGAATTTAAGCACAAAAACTCTTAAATCATGGAATGATGTGGAACTCTTTTAATACCTGTAACTGAAATCATATCCAAAGAACATATAATTTCTTGGAAAGGGCTGCCACGGGCTTTTATAATAGCTAGATTTTTATAGTACCAAGTGTAAATTGCCACATTAACTCATATAAAAAGTAAAAATAAATGAATATAAACACAAACATCCCTAGAACTTATCCACCCTCTATATTTGAACAGGATGCATAATCTTTCCATCAAAAGCACTTAACTAAACACTGACATAAGGAAAACTTGAATTCCTAAAATACTATTATCTTAATTTTTATTAATTCCACATTAACTTGCTACTAGAATATACATAATGATTTTAAAGACAATGTACTGAAGACTAACAATACTTTAAAATAAAAGAACTCTTTCTGTCTCATTTTCTTTCAAATACAGTAATTTCTTCCTACTGAGATTTATAATAACTCATCAACAAGACCCCTGAAAGGCACTCTGAGCTCTTGGAACACAGCCCTAGCTCACAGGCAGTCAGATGAACGGCGTGGTTTCCCAGTGCACATAAAAGTCATTTACACTGAGATTCAAGATGGCGGCATGAGAGGTGAGACAGAGAAGTCCTCCCAAACCACAAACAGTATGAAAATATAGTTAATTAATACAACTAACCCTAAAACAGCAACAGGAAAGAAGGCTGATCCAGACTGCATACAGACCTCAGGAACAGAGCAGACCTCACAAAACAGGGTAAGGTATGAAAGCCTTAATTCAGCGGGACCCAAGCCCTTCCCCCACCCCAGCTCACTGGCAGGAGAAAGAGAAACTGAGCGGGGAGGGGGTGGAAGACTAGGACTGCTGAACACCTAGGCCTGGAGATGTGCTTTGTGAGCAGAATCCTATAGTGTGTGGTGCTCTGGAAGATGGGGAGCTGGCATAGGTGGAGTGCTTGAGAGACTGACATTCTGGCAATTTGTGGAGGGGGGGATCCGCAACCGCTGCTCTGTGACAGAGGAAAGGCAGGTGGTCTGACAGGCTTCCTACCAGCAAGAGGACTGCTAAGGGGACAGGGATGCAAGGAACTTGCTGCGCAGGAGAAGGGAGATCTGGACAAGGTTGTCTGAGTGTACTCTGCCCACCAGGTTGGGAACTTTGAGGAGCTTCAGGCACTCCATCCCCCTAGCTGGCTGTGCGGCCTCAAGACCCCCCACTGTGACACATAGCCTGCCGAGCCTTCCTCCTGGCCTGACAGCACCAGCTCACAAACCTGCAGTCCCTGCGCTGGCATCAGGCCAGCCAGAGGGAGGCCCTGCCTAAAACAGCTAGAGATGCCCGAGTACAGAAGCTTACCCCTGTGTGCTCGGCCCCCTGGCTGTGATACTGGAGACAGGCAGGGCAGACAGGAATCAGGAAACAGATCTTTCCTCCCCCCCAGGCACCAGTTCCACTCTGCTACGACCCCCAACCTCACTCTAGGGGCTGAGCAGCTCCAGAGACTGCAGCTTCTGGGCACTAGAGGGCACCACACAGAAATATGAAAAGTCAAAAGAACATGGTACAGACCAAAATCTCACAAACCCCAGAAAAAGGGCCAAATGAAACTGAACTCACCAATCTTCCTGAAAGAGAGTTCAAAATAAAAATCATAAACATGCTTATGGAGGTACAGAAAATATTCAAGAACTCAAGAACGAATTTAAGATGGAGATTCAATCATTAAGAAACTCCGTATCTGAAATGAAACACACAATGAAGGGATTTAAAAGCAGATTAGATGTAGTAGAAGAGATGGTAAATGGAATAGAAATTAGAGAAGAGGAATACAAAGAAGCTGAGGCACAGAGAGAAAAAGGAATCTCTAAGAATGAAAGAATATTGGAGAACTGTGTGACCAATCCAAACGCAACAATATTCGCATTATAGGGGTACCAGAAGAAGAAGAGAGAGAAAAACGGACAGAAAGTGTCATTGAGGAGGTAATTGCTGAAAAATTCCCCAATCTGGGGAAGGAGATAGCCTCTCAAGCCATGGAGGTGCACAGATCTCACAACACAAGGGACCCGAGGAAGACAACATCAAGACAAATAATAATTAAAATGGCAAAGATCAAGGATAAAGACAGACTTTTAAAAGCAGCTAGGGAGAGAAAAAAGATCACATATAAAGGCTATAATCAGATTTCTCAAAAGAAACCTTACAGGCCAGAAGGGAGTGGCATGATATATGTAATGCAATGAAGCAGAAGGGCCTTGAACCAAGAATAGTTTACCTGGGAAGGTTATCATTTAAATTTGAAGGAGGGATTAAACAATTTTCAGATAAGCAAAAGCTGAGAGAATTTACCTCCCACAAACCACCTCTACAGTGCATTTTGGAGGGACTCTATGGGGGGAAGTATTCCTAAGGCTAAATAGATGTCACCCAAGGGATAGACAAAGAGTACAGAATATGATTCATAACATACAAAGAATGGAGGAGGAAGAAAAAGGAGGAAAAAAAAAGCTTTAGGTTGTGTTTGTAATAGCATATGAAGTGAGTTAAATTAGACTATTAGATAGTAAGGGAATTACCCTTGAAACTTTGGTAACCATGAATATAAAGCCTATAATGGCAGTAAGTACATACCTATTGATAATCACCCTAAAGGTAAATGGCTCGAATGCACCAATCAAAAGACATAGAGTCACTGAATGGATAAAAAAACAAGAACCAGCTATATACTGCCTACAAGACACTCACTTCAAACCCAAAGACGGACACAGACTGAAAGTAACGGGATAGAAAAAAATATTTCATGCAACCTATAGGGAGAAAAAAGCAGGAGTTGCAGTACTTGTATCAGACAAAATAGACTTCAAAACAAAGAAAGTAATAAGAAACAAAGAAGGACATTGCATAATGATAAAAGGGTTAGTCCAACAAGAGGATATGACTATTATAAATATCTATGCACCCAATACAGGATCACCTACATATGTGAAACAAATACTAACAGAATTAAAGGGGGAAATAGAATACAATGCATTCATTTTAGGAGACTTCAACACACCACTCACTCCAAAGGACAGATCAACCAGACAGAAAATAAGTACAGAGACAGAGGCACTCAACAGCATATTAGAACAGATGGACCTAATGGACATCTACAGAACACTCCATCCAAAAGCAACAGGATATGCATTCTTTTCAAGTGCACATGGAACATTTTCAAGAATAGATCATATACTAGGCCACAAAAAGAACCTCAGTAAATTAAAAAAGATTGAAATTGTACAAACCAGATTCTCAGATCACAAAGGTATGAAACTAGAAATAAATTACACAAAGAAAACGAAAAATCCCACAAACACATGGAGACTTAATAACATGCTCCTAATTAATCGATGGATCAATGACCAAATAAAAACAGAGACCAGGCAATATATGGAGAGAGATGACAACAATAATTCAACACCACAAAACCTGTGAGACGCAGCAAAGGCTGTGCTAAGAGGGAAGTATATTGCAATACAGGCCTACCTCAGGAAAGAAGAACAATTCCAAATGAACGTTTAAACTCACAATTAATGAAACTAGAAAAGGAAGAACAAAGGAGGCCCAAAGTCAGTAGAAGGAGGGACATAATAAAGATTAAAGCAGAAATAAATAAAATTGAGAAGAATAAAACAATAGAGAGAATCAATGAAAGCAGGAACTGATTCTTTGAGAAAATAAATAAAATAGATAAAACCTCTAGCCAGACTTATCAAGAAAAAAAGAGAGTCTACTCACATAAACAGAATCAGAAATCAGAAAGGAAAAATCACTATGGACACCACAGAAATACAAAGAATTATGAGAGAATACTATGAAAAATTATATACTAACAAACTGGATAACCTAGAAGAAATTGAAAACGTTCTACAAAAATACAACCTTCCAAGGCTGACCCAGGAAAAAACAGAAAATCTGAATAGACCAATTACCAGCAAAGAACTTGAATTGGTAATCAAAAAACTACCTAAGAAAAAAATGCCTGGACCAGAGGTTTCACTGCTGAATTTTATCAAACATTTAGTGAAGAACTAATACCAATCCTCATTAAAGTTTTCCAAAAAGTAGAAGAGGAGGGAATACTTCCAAACTCATTCTACGAGGCCAACATCACTCTAATACCAAAACCAGGCAAGGACACCACAAAAAAAGAAATTACACACCAATATCCCTGATGAACACAGATGCAAAAATACTCAACAAAATATTAGCAAACCAAATTCAAAAATACATCAAAAAGATCATCCATCATGATCAAGTGGGATTCATCACAGGGATGCAAGGATGATACAATATTTGAAAATCCATCAACATCATCCACTACATCAACAAAGAGAAGGACAAAAACCACATGATCATCCCATACATGCTGAAAAAGTATTTGACAAAATTCAACACCCATTCCTGATTAAAACTCTCAACAAAATGGGTATAGAGGGCAAATACCTCAACATAATAAAGGCCATATATGACAAACCCAAGGCCAACATTATACTTAACAGCAAGAAGCTGAAAGCTTTTCCTTTACGATCAGGAACAAGACAAGGATGCCCACTCTCCCCACTTTTATTCAACATAGTTCTGGAGGTCCTAGCCATGGCAATCAGAAAACACAAAGAAATAAAAGGCATCCAGATTGGTAAGGAAGAAGTCAAACAGTCCATGTTTGCAGATGACATGATATTGTACATAAAAAACCCTAAAGAATCCACTCCAAAACTACCATATCTAATATCTGAATTCAGCAAAGTTGTGGGATACAAAATTAATACACAGAAATCTGTTGCATTCCTATACATTAACGATGAACTAGCAGAAAGAGAAATCAGGAAAACAATTCCATTCACAATTGCATCAGAAAGAATAAAATACCTAGGAATAAACCTAACCAAATAAGTGAAAGACTTATACTCTGAAAACTACAAGACACTCATGAGAGAAATTAAAGAAGAAACCAATAAATGGAAACATATCCCGTGCTCGTGGATAGAAAGAATTAATATTGTCAAAATGGCCATTCTTCCTAAAGCAATCTACAGATTCAAGCAATTCCTATCAAAATACCAACAGCATTCTTCAATGAACTAGAGCAAATAGTTCTAAAATTCATATGGAACCACAAAAGACCCCGAATAGCCAAAGCAATCTTGAGAAGGAAGAATGAAGCTGGGGGGATTACGCTCCCTGACTTCAAGCTCTACTACAAAGCCAAGGTAATCAAGACAATTTGGTACTGGCACAAGAATAGACCCAAGGACAAGTGGAACAGACTAGAGAGCCCAGATATAAACCCAAGCATATATGGTCAATTACTATATGTGATAATGGAGCCATGGTGTTGGCAAAACTGGACAGCTACATGTAGGACAATGAAACTGGATTATTGTCTAACTCCATATACAAAAGTAAACTCAAAATGGATCAAAGACCTGAATGTAAGTCATGAAACCATAAACTCTTAGAAAAAAATATAGGCAAAAATCTCTTGGACATAAACATGAGTAACTTCTTCATGAACGTATCTCCCCAGGCAAGGGAAACAAAAGCAAAAATGAACAAGTGGGACTATATCAAACTAAAACTTCTGTACAGCAAAGGAGACCATCAATAGAACAAAAAGACATCCTACAGTATGGGAGAATATATTCATAAATGACATATCTGATGAGGGGTTGACATCAAAATTATATAAAGAGCTCAGGCAACTCAACAAACAAAAAGTAAATAATCCAATTAAAAAATGGGCAGAGGAGCTGAACAGACACTTCTCCCAAAGAAGAAATTCAGATGGCCAACAGGCACATGAAAAGATGCTCCACATTGCTAATCATCAGAGAAATGCAAATGAAAACCACAATGAGATATCACCTCACACCAGTAAGGATGGCCACCATTCAAAACACAAACAACAACAAATGTTGACGAGGATGTGGAGAAAGGGGAACCCTCCTACACTGCTGGTGGGAATGCAAATTAGTTCAACCATTGTGGAAAGCAGTATGGAGGTTCCTCAAAAAACTCAAAATGGAAACACCATTTGACCCAGGAATTCCACTCCTAGGAATTTACCATAAGAATGCAGCTGTGCAGTTTGAAGAAGACATTCACCCCTATGTTTATCACAGCACTATTTACAATAGCCAAGAAATGGAAGCAACCTAAGTGTAAGTGTCCATCAGTAGATGAATGGATAAAGATGTGGTACATATACACAATGGAATATTATTCAGCCATAAGAAGAAAACAAATCCTACCATTTGCAACAACATGGATGGAGCTACAGGGTATTATGCTCAGTGAAATAAGTCAGGCAGAGAAAGACAAGTATCAAATCATTTCACTCATCTGTGGAGTATAAGAACAAAGAAAAAACTAAAAGAATAAAACAGCAGCAGACTCACAGCACCCAAGAATGGACTAACAGTTACCAAAGGGAAAGGGACTGGGGAGGATGGGTGGGAAGAGAGGGTTAAGGGGGGAAAATGGTCATTACGCTTAGCACATACAATGTAGGGGGGGACACGGGGAAGGCAGTATAACACAGAGAAGACAAGTAGTGACTCTATAGCATCTTACTACACTGATGGACAGTGACTGTAATGGGGTATGTGGCGGGGACTTGATAATAGGGGGAGTCTAGTAACTATAATGTTGTTCACGTAATTGTACCTTAATGATAGCTAAATAAAAACTAAAAAACATTTTAAAAAGTCATTTATACACTATCCAGTAGCCCATTACCTGCGAAGTAGCAGTATATCTGAAAAAAATAAGGTACCTACCTTGACTAAAAAAATAATTCATGGCTAAAAAATGATAACCATCACCCCGGGTTTCAGTGAGCTGTAATCACTGATCACAGAGTAACATAACAAATATAATACCGAAATGTCTGAAAATTGAGAGAATCACCAAAATGTTGACACACGGACGTGAAATGAACAACATGGTTGGTGATACGGCGCTGAGGACGCACGCAGGGCAGGGCTGCCCCCGGACTTGAGTGCATGAGAAACACTCTCTACGAAGCTCAGTGACACAGGTAGGGCTACAACCTGACTTCCCCTTCCCGTGGCCTGTCAGAGCCACGTAACGCATCTCTCCAAACACCAGTCACGCCCTCAGCCTTACCTGGAGGCACTTTCCCATTAGGTCCATTAGGGTCATGAAGAGCGGGCATTTGAGGACAGGAATCCCGTTTGACTCATGTGTACGAAAGGAAACTCAGGCAATGGTGGAGTAGAGCAGTGCCCCCTTATCCAAGGGGCATTCGTTCTGAGACCCCCAGTGGATGCCTGAAACTGCAGACAGCACGGAAGCCTCTATGTCCTGTGCTTTTTCTCATACGTACACACCTATGATAAAGTCTAATCTATAAACTAGTCACAGTAAGAGATAAACAGCAATAACTCATAATAAAATAGAATGATCATAACAATATGCTGTAATAAAAGTTATATGAATGTGGTCCCTCTCCCCAAGTATCTTATTATACTGGGTGCACCTTTTTCTTGTGATGTGAGATGATAAAATGCCCACGTGATGGGATGAAGTAAAGGATGAGGGATGGTGATGGAGCGTGAGGCTCCTAGGGACCTTCTGACGATGTCAGGAGGAGGGCTGTCTGCTTACAGACTGCTGTTGACAGTGGGCAACTGAAAGATGCAGAAAGTGAAACAGCGGATAAGGCGGAACTACAGGAATTATGTCATGTAGGAAAGAACATATGAACAAAGACGATGTTAGATACTACAGCTGCACACAAAACTAGAGGTGTTTATTTATTCTTTGCTTTGCTCTGAAAACAAGTAACACAAATGCAGGCTTTGGGCTAATAAACTTAAAAATCTTGCCAAAGTATATGTGTTAACACAGAGAGAGCCCAAAGCTGGCCCCTAGGAGTCTATAATTACACATGAAGTATAATTACACAGCAAGTAGAGACTCTTACTGTGACTACACGGATTTATTTTATCTGTTAACAAAGAAAAGCATTTAAAAATCTCTTTACCCAAGTACAGTAGAGTTTCTAATTTCAACTATCCCTGACCTCTGCAGGGATACACTTGGCATCTACAATGCAAAATCTAAAAGCTATACAAATTTCCCTTAACTAAATCGTCAAGACCCAGGAAGCACTAAAAAAAAGTTTAACCTTTGATCAGTGAAAGCAGAATAAAACTGTTGAAGGAAAAAAAGGCCTTCTTTTGACTCACTACCCGCATCAGTAATTCAAAGAACCCTCCACTATCATCTGTGGTAAGCTGAATAAGAGCCTGCAAAGACATCCGTGTCCTTAATTCATGGAATTTGTGAGGTGTTACTTACGTGGCAGAAGACTTTAGCAGGCATGATTGGGTTAAGGATCTAGAGACAGGGAGATCGCCTGGGTTATTCAGGAGGGCCCAGTGCAATCACAGGTGTCCTCACCAGGACAGCAGGAGGACTCGATTAGGAGTGGGGGGCGTGACAGTGGGAGCAAGAGGTGGGGTGATGTGAGGAAGGGGGAGCCGAGGAGTGCGGGGGCCTCTGGACGCCGAGAGGGCAAGGCAACGGAGGCTCCAGGCCTCCAGACAGAACAGGCCTACCGAGCCCTGGATGTTAGTCCCATGAGACCCACTGCAGACTTCTGACCTCCAGAACTTTGAGGTAGGAAGTCTGTGTCCTTTCAAGCCACTAAATTTGTGATAATTTGTTACAGCAACAAAAGGAAATTAACACAACATTTTATTATACTTTGAAGGATTGTGAAGCCTAGTAGATGTTATTACCACTAATTTAATGAAGGTACAAAGAATAATTACATAAGAGGGGTTGAAAGTGCCAGGCCTGTCCATGCTACCCACCTCTGTGGGAACTGAGAGCTTTGGAGAACATAAAGCAGACATAAGGGCAAAGGAAGAACATGATTTTATGAAAGATAAAGGAAGCATCTAATTCCTGTCTACGTACTGAGCAAACACAGACTCAAAGAGCTTCCAACTGTGTGAGGGTTCCACACAGCACATCCATCAACCTAACTTAGATAAATAGAAAGCTATGTGACACTCCAAGGAGGTAAAAGTAGAGTCTGAAAAGTGAACAGACAGATCTTCACAAAAGCAGCTGTCAGGGGACCCACCGAGCTGCAGGGGTACTAATCACAGAGGTACTCTGACCTATGATGGAAGTCCGAACTCTCAATTCCTACTCTACTGAGGAGGGAAATCTTCAGAAGTGCTTTTACCTTGGCTTTTCAAAGCAATTATATTCTTGCTCTATTTTGGTTTCCCATATGCAACTCTCCCCCTTTTATCTGGAGGAGGAGATGGGGACATACAGCACAATACTGAAAACTGTTAGGAAACAAAAATGGTTTATTTTCATATTTATAGTTTCTATATGGACTGCAGTCACTTTCTTCTATCGATAGGTGGTGAGCTTGTGCTGGCTGGGCAAATGCTGACAGTTCATTAAAAATGAAGTAGAGCCGACTGAGACCATGAACGGCACTTCTTAGGCACCGCCAGGTAAGCAGACAGGAGTGAAATTTGAAGAGACAAGAGATGTACTCCTTGAAGACTACTCTTCCTAAATTATCATAAGACTTTAGAATAAACATGCTGTCTATCAGCAGTGACATAAATCAACCTCAAGGGAAGCTGAGAGGGTACACAATTTTAGCAATTTTTCTCACCACCTTACCCTGTATGTTTTTCTTTATTATTTAAAAGGGACCTGTCAACCAAAATAATACAATTTTCAATGTCCCTTTTTTCTTTCTCCCTACTGTAGATCAACCTAATACCACATGAAAACTAACATAAATGTATTTTGAAAGTTTACTGATTTTCAAGCCACACACACACAAATCCTTTATGTTCACTTCTTTCTGAATAAATGGAAATAGATAATCCCTTGCTTTAATGCCCCTGAAAGAAAACTTCTTTATTCTTATTTCACATCCTCAACACGCTTCTCACCTGCTATTTTAATATTCAGATTGGCATCCAGAAGCAAATTTTCAGCTTTTAGATCACGATGGACAATGTTCCGACAGTGACAAAAAGAGACAGCTGCAACAATCTGTTTGAACTTCCGCCGGGCCTCCTTTTCCGCCATTCGGCCATGGGCCACCAGGTGGTCTGCGGCGAAGAAGAACACAGTCAGCTCTCACTTCAGACACTGAGAGAGGTTCCTAAGGAGGGACGCAGGGGGCTATCAAATGTGTGAGTTAGAGTGAGACAAACAAATGGAAAACAACACACTAACAGTGCTGGTTTGTACCTATAAAAATCCATTAGTAATCAGTACCCAAACTATTTTAACTATGTTGCATACGAATACATATGCCCTACCATAAGAAAAAGAGTTCCGAGGGATATAGTGGTATTTTTCAAGGATCATTAACGCTCAACACCTTCCTTTTCATAGCTCCAGCACAAAGATTGCATACACACAGCAAGCATGCAAATGGAAATAACTATCAGCAATATTTCCTTTGCTAAAGGGTGAGTCACAATAATCAATCATTTTAGGAAAGAGTAGACAGAAATTAGTCATTGCTAAGGGGTAAAAACTGCTTTATCCTGGACTCTGTTTAGGCTAACATCTCTTCTGCTTTCTCAGAGCTTTAAGATTTGACCTAAAAGTGAATGTACTTGGCGGCTGTTCTCTGGAATGCATCACAATATGCCTACATCTTTACACCTGCATTTATCGTGCTCACCAAATATTTTTTAAACTATGTTACTAATTTTCACAGACAATATCACTAGAAAACCAAGTGAAGTTTCTACCACTTTAAATGTAATAATTTCATTGGCTATGTTGCTAACTAATATATGGCAAAAGGATTTTTCTAATAGTGGCAGTAGGCTTACAATGAACCGATGACACGCACATCCCTAAACCAGCTCTTCATGTAACTAACGGCACACACAGGTCAGGACAGCTGATGCAATTAGAAATGTTAGCGGTACAGTTTGCTCTGCTTGAGATTTCTAATAGTCTCATCAGCACTCTCCTTAAGCCGACTGATCTAGCTGGGAAACAGACGTATTTGCCGGAGACAGTGGGAAAATGAACAGTTACACAATATAAATAAGTGTATTATTGTTTGTCCATCCATAGTAGCTTCAGTAATAACAGTCAGTTATTTTGGTACCATCTCAATCACCCACAGGACAAGTCAGGTATATCTTCTCTTCATCCTAAAGAGGGAGTCTGAGATAAAACATAGGCCCTAGTATTCAAGACTGAGAGCTCAGGACGAGAAATAGGGAGAGGGGACGGGAAGAAGGGGAGCTAAATGACAAACCATGCACATAGTAGATTTTCAAGTGATTCACACTACATTCTGACCACAAGAACATAAAATTTTGGAGCCCAAATACGATGGTAATTTTAAGAATAATGCCATATAAAAGTAGATCATTTAAATGAGCTATCTTTAAAGACCCCTCAAAGGAATTGCTGTAATTGTTAGGGTTATCAATGACCCAGACTCAACATCTTTGAAGCATTCCTCTCAAAAGCAATCATTATTATGGCCAAGATGATCAATTTAGTAGGAAAAAAGATAAAATAAGTCTTCAGCCTCAAAGTTAAAAGGACTAGAATGCAGCTTCCAACCGGCATTTAGAGGTGGTGACAAATGAGCTCACACTCGTGTGTGTTTAGGCTTCTGCTATGATCTGTCAAATCAACTTTAAACAACACAAAGTCCCTAACTAGGGATAGTAACTTAATATAAGCTGTTAAAGAAGTGGACATCCATCAGATGTACAACGCTGTTTTATTTTAAGAGGCCATTCTCTAACAGTACCTGCTCCTTTGACCCCCTCTTTCTCTTAACCCAAGGCCGAATTAGTCTAATAATATGTTTTAGCTGCTAAACTTTGTCTGATTAAAGAGCTTTGAAGAGAGAGCTATTCTTAAGAAACATAAAAATAAACCCTTATGAAGGTTTACCATCAGAAGCTCATTTGGCCAAGCCACCCGTTAATTAAAATACCCAAGAGACATTCGTCTGGCAGTAAATACCAATTACCAGAACACATCAAAGAGCTTCTTAAATACAACAAAATGATAAATTTCATGATTTCCAAAATAAGTAATCTTCTTTTATTAAAAAAAAAAGCTGTTCATATTTTCTAAGTACTTTGTTTTCCCAAAATGATTGGAAAGTCCTCATAATTGTTACATGCACCAGGAGCTGATAGAATGTAGCCTACTTCTGTTTTATCTCTACAATGACACGCTGGTTGTCCTTGGACAAACCATTTACTCCGCCAATATCCCCACCTCTTGATCTGCTAAAGAGAAATAAACTCTGCTACATGTTATGGTCAAATAAAGAATAACATGTTTGGAAACAGACTTGTACTTTGATTAAGAGTTATCATATATGCTATAGCTAACTTTCAAAGACATTAAAAAAGCTATTTTTAAAAGTCCACTATATATTATGCAGAGAATACTTAAGCACTTGGTTGGTCAGGATTCTGCCATGCTTGAAGGTAATTATTACATATACATCAACTGTCATTGTTACACAGTTCTGGTTAAAACTATCAAACTGGATAAAAGAGATTAAACCATACAGCATTTTCCCCTAAAAATACCTACAATATCCCTAGAGTTACACATATAAAGAAGATATATGAATCACTTTTTTTGAAAGGTACTGGGCTGCAAACATCACGTGTCTTTTCCTGGTCTTTTTGTTTGATGTTTACATTTTCTCCTCTTTGGGATCATTGTGTTCTTCTTCAATACAGGACCATCTTAACAGCTCAATGCCATTCTGACTTCCTCCTCTGCTTTTATTTTTGCCCATCTTGTTACCACCCCCACCCCCACCCCCACCCCCACCACCTATCCCATTAGTTTGCTTTCCGTGTAAACCTGCTGGGCCGCGTGGGTGTGCCAGGAAGCCAGCGGCCTGCGGTGGATTCAGGCCGGCTGAAATCGCCTTACAGCTGCCCGCTGACAAATGGCTGCTGTATGTTCCTGTGTGCTCTACAGGCAGGCAGAAAGATGCCTTCAAGCCCAAGTGTGATATTCAACTTTCAGTGAAGAAACCCAGAGCAGTAGTCCAGCGGGGACTTCACACGGCGTTACAGCATTTGGATCATACTGCGGTCATTTCAGAAGGCCAATGGAACAGAACGGCTCCTGAGCCACCCAATATTCCAAGGAAGATATATTCTGAATCTTCTCAGGACAAACCCTGGTTGCAGGGGCCCTGAAGGCTTGTTCTGCTTCTCCCAGGCCCTTCAGGGATCTAGTTCTCCAAACACCAGGCAAGATACCATCCGCCCCAAAGCCCCGCACTGCAGCCACCACCCTAGCTTCCTGGAGTCCTAGATTCCTGCCGCCACCGCCTCCCAGTCTAGACAGGCTTCAGTTAAGACTCGTGCTGTGTAAACTCCATCGCAGTAACTCCTTTTCCACCATCAACTAACTACTTACCTGTCTAGCCACCGCTATCCCTCTGGGGCAAACATAAAGTGTTTTCTCTATCACAGATCCACTCCAACCATTTCAGCCAGATGAGGATGAGATGACTGTTACTTAAAAGAAGAAAATGATTCTCCTGTTTCAAGCTCTCATCAACAGTAAGGAGTCTTAGGTTGTCTTTCTCACTTTCTAATTGCCGTTAAGTCACTTGGCACTACATTTCTTTAATCTTTTTTTATCTGGTCTTCCTCACAAAATAAAACATAACTAAGTTAGTGACACTAAGGGGTTCAATACCTCATGAGGTGTAGTATTATCGGAAGTGGAGGGAATGAATTCTGAAGTTTCAAAAGCGTTAGAGCACCAGCATAAATAAAGTTTGCCTCAGAGTTCATTCCTTGTAATTCTGTGCCGATCTGACTCAGGAAGAAGTCTCTTGTGGTACATTTAGATTCTAACCTTCCAAAGAGCAAAAATACACATAAGGCAGCCTTGACTTCCTTGGGCCAGTTTCACTGGAGTGGCAGAGACATGCCACTAAAGGAATAGCAGGGGGAAGCCAGTGTTTTTTAAAATATGTCACTTTTCCACTATAAACAGACAGTGTCTCTATTTGTCTGCCAAGTCTACCACCCGTGACCGACCAACGCACCGGCTGAAAAGGAGCACGCCGTGACAACAGATCATGCAACAGACCAGACACGCTTTCCTTTCTGTGACGAAGGGATAACTCAGTCTAGAGCGGGGGAAAGGTGGCGTGTGTGCTAAGCTCAGGTGGCCACCTGGAGACGGTGCCGCCAATTTCAGGCCAACCGCAGCCAGCAGCAGGTCTTCGCCACTGGGCTCTGTCATTTCTTCTTTCCACATCCATGGAAACAACTTCCTGTTTATCAAACACATGCTTCTTTCCAGAAGAGCCAGGGCAAGGCCGAGATAACTCAGCTGCCTGGGAGCAGGTTACCAAAGGGCACCCACTTAACATCACATACTGTCCCTTAGTCTCGCAGGCTCCAAGCTGCCGCTGACAAGAGGAGGGCGTGTTGTTTGCTTTCTCTTGCCAAGCCGAGCCTCAGGCATCCTCACCTGTTGCTGCTTCTCGTCACCGTCTCTTCTTCATTCTTCCGATAGTCCAGGCCAAAAACCTGTCATCTTTCATTCTCTTCTCCCACACCCCACGTCCAATCCAACAGCAAATTTTGTTGACGCTACCTTCAAAATATATTGAGAATTAACTATTCCTCACCCGACCCCTACCCCATTCTAATGCCACCAACCCAGTCTATCAGCCGTTATCTCCTTCCTGGATTACTGTAATCACCTCATAACATCACTCCTAACTGGTATCCCTGGTTTTGTCTCGGTACCCTGTCATCTATTCTCAAGTAACAACCAGCATAATAACCCTTTTAACAACAACCTTCTGTATTGAAATAATTACAGATTCATTAGAAGATGCATAGACAGGACAGAGAGATCCCATGTACCCTTCACCGGTTCCCCCCCAATGGTTAAATCTTACATGACTATATAACAGTGTCAAAACCCAGAATTTCACATGGGTACAACGTGTGGATAGTCCTGTCGTTTCCACATTTTATTATATATTGTGGCATTACCACTGCAGTCGAGGTGCAAGATGATCTGGAATTATCCATCCCTGAGAATTCCTACAGGGATAAAAACTAAAGGCATCTTATATCCCAAATAAATTAAACCTTTTCCTTAAGGGTTTTAAAAAAACATACTTTCTTTATGAAACACTTATAGTAGAAGATATGCTTTAGTTCTGAAAGTTTTAATCTAGAACTATTTCTATTTTTTCTTTTGCTTCCTTACTACCTACAAAGAGTATTCTGCAAATGATGGATACTTAGTAATTACAGATGAACTCAAGGACTATCAACCAGAGAAAAGAGTATAAACTTTTACAAAAACTAATTTTCACTCTTCATTTTGCCATAACGTTGGTAAACTAAGCACTGTTTATGTTGTCTTTATAAAAGTCATGCTATTCTTTTGATGTAAAACCTATTCACACTAACGTATAAAGGAGAATTTGTTTTCTTATAGCTCCTTAAAAAATATTTCTAGACTAAGCATAAGTCCAGGAGGCCTATGAAATAGGATCTCATATATTCCTTTTAAAGGCCTTTCAAGAATATTATTCAGACTTTTCTAATGTAGTGTAAATGTTTCTTGTGCTACACCAATATACAAGCAAAGGTGGGTTGGCTAATTTTGTAATACGGAAGTTGTTCCCTGCAATACAGTGTGTATACTCCAAATCAGGCTCATTCTTTAAAATCTGGCTTAAAGGTAATTTCTCTGAAGCTTTCCCTAACTGATTCACCTTCCCTAGAAAACTGTCCATAATGTGTGTCTAAGGGCACTTAGTCTATATACCTCTACGACATCAGTGAACAATTGTATTAACAGTTATTTCTTAACATATGTGTCTTCCCTTCTAGACCAGGGAGGGATTCTTCTCTCCATGGATGGGTTTCTATCCATGAATCCCTGCAAGGTATAACAAACTATGCACAGTGTGCTTCCGTTTGTGTGGGAAGGAGTAAGGGACACAAATATGCACAAATGAACATTTGTTCATATCTGCTAGAAGTAATATTAAGTGAAAGCTCCTAAAAATGGTTATTTCTAGGGGAATGGAAAAGGGGTCAAAACTAGACTGCTGAATGTTCCTTGTCCTATAGCTTTAAACTTGGAAACATGTAATGTCTTAAATAACTCATTTCAGAATTGAACCAAACAGAAGAAAAAGCAGTGTCTAAAACTTGAAAGCAAACTGGAAAAAAATAAACCTAGCTATAGGTTACAGTGTGACATAACCAATCAGAGAGTAATTTTTTAAGTGACAATTAAACACAGTATTTTGTTTAATGGGATCCTAGGGACAAAAAGAACCAACAGTCTCCTTAATATCTATAATAATATTGGTATTATTTTGAATCAGTCTTGCCCTCACTCATATCAAATGTGTAATTGTGTTAAAGTCATTTGGAACTGCAATTTTCAGCATTAAGAGAAACGAGATATAAATAGGTAATATTCAAGAACTTAAAGTAAAAATGATGAAATCTTAAACTTCACTTGGAATATTAGTACAAACTCATGTTTTCTCTCCATAGCAAATGCATATTTCCTACCTCTGGGCCCTGAAAAGGCCTCTAGCAATGACAACCCAGTAGCAAGGATAAGCATCCCCTGAGCCCAGATTCTGGTCTCTAACTGCTATTTTCCACTTGAAGGAACCACAGTCTTAGGAAAATTGTTTGATTCCAGGTCTAAGACAGGAAATGTTCAAAATGAGCCTGGGACATCTTACCTAAAAGCAAGGGAGCTACCAAAGACTACTGGGATCATGTCAAAAGGACACACGAGTCAACTTAAAGATGCTCCCACTGGCTACATACATACAGAGGAATATTATTCAGCCATAAAAAAAGAAATCCTGCCATTTGCAACAGCATGGATGGATCTAGAGGGTATTATACTCAGTGAAAAAAGCTAGGCGGAGAAACACAAATACCAAATGATTTCACTTATTTGTGGAATACGAAAACAAGGCAAAACAGAAGGAACAAAACAGCAGCAGACTCACAGACACTGAGATGGGACTAGTGGTTACCAAGGGGGAGGGGTGGGGAGAGTGTAGAGGGGGATTAAAGGGCACAATAATTCGCAGTCACAGCAGAGGCTGGTCATGGGGGTGGTACCACAGCATGGGGAATATAGTTAATGGTTTTGTAACATCTTACTATGTTGATGGACAGTTACAGCACTGGAGGGGGTGAGGACTTGATAATATGGGTAAAAGTTGAACCACTGTGTTATGTATTTGAAACCAAATAAGATTGTGTATCAATGATACTTTAATAAAAAAAAAAGATGCTCCCACTGGCTACGTGGAATGACTCGAGCATCAGAAGAATGGCTCATTTGGACTGAAACACATCAAATGTATTAAAATCCACGAGTTCATAATGATACTACAAAATAAACAAAATCAACTCCACTGGTCCTCACTGTAGACTGCTAGAGTACCAGTTCATTATCCTGAAGTTTGACAGAATCAAGCATTTATTTTGCCTTCATTGTAGTTTCTAAATGGTTTATAAGTAAAGGTCTTTACAGAAGAATTATAGCTAATAAATGCAGAAAGAACGAGAGAACTAGAAAATCACCATTTTGCAACTTTTAATGCAATAATGTACCTAGACAGCTAAATAATAAAAGTGGGTAAAACATTAGGTCAAAGGTTGATGGGAACCTTTATAGGAACTTTATAAAATTTTATACATCACTAAATGGGGAAAACAGACATTATACAACTCCTGAAATTATGCAATAGGAAGACTATGAAATATTCCTATGCCCATCCCCCCAAACTGACCTGTATTTAACCAAACCACTTTTAAAAATGTATTAAGCTAGAGGAACATGTTGAATAACACAATAAGGATACAAATCCAGAATGTGGGAATTTTTACAAGACAATTCAGTTTCTTCAACAAATGAATGGTACAGAAAAAAAAAGGGTGTTTTCTGGAGAGGAAATGGGTTATTACAACTTATAAAAAAAATTTAAGACACTTATCACTTTAATGGATGTGCTGGCTTTGCTGCATGATTTGAACAAACTATCAAATGATGTTTTGGGGGGACTAGAGAAAGCAAAACATGCCCTGCCTATCAGAAGAAATTCTGTTAATTTTGTTGGTAAGAATGGTGCTGCAGACTTTAGTTTTGATTATCCAAGAGTAGCTGATAGTGGATTTTCTTTACTTGAACCAACTATAAAAGTTGGATTGTTTGCAGACACTCATAATAATCAACAAAACACTATGAATCTTCAGCACAAGAAAACCACATTTTCACGCCAAACACAACCTGGGGAGACCAAGCACAAGCACAGAGAAGTAGGTTGGGGTAAAGGAAGGGGATCAGCTCGGGGCTGGTAGGGCAGCTAGAATTCGGGTGGTAGGATAACAGCAAAGGAGGGAGAGGCAGAAGGAAAATTTTTAATTAGTGTAGAAATTCCATTCAGGTGGAACTGGCCATTTCCCAAATCACACGTGTACAAAGCAAGACCATGGGAGGTCTAGAAGAAAAAATTGCTGGGAGGATAGAAGCTAAAGAGAAATGTTTAGAGGTAATAGAGTGCTCAGGAGATGCTGGCGTTCAGACTCGGCTTCCCAGAGAGCTTAGCTTAGTGAGTATTCTAGGCACTCAGCTGAGACCCCCAGAAGACAATACCCTAAGAGTAAAGGCAAAACTAGAACAGAACCACCCTAACAAAGCCTAAAGCCAAGCCTCAACATGATCAGGTCAATCCATCTACAACTCAGCTATCTACCAGAACCAACTCAACACACAGAATATAACATGATCCACAGTTTCTATGACATGTCGCCCTTAACATCCAGCATACAGTGAGAAATCAGCAGACGTGGAAGACTGACAGTGACCGATGGTCATGAGAGTGAGGCCGACAGAAGCAGAGCCACAGACGACTCACATACTGGGATATCAGGCGAGGACGGCGAAATGACTGCAATTAATATGCTGAGGAGAACACAGGAGATGTACAAAAAGGATGAAAAGATAGAATATGTCAAAGGAGAACCAGAATTTAGAGATTTTTTAGAAATATATGCAATTCATAAACACATTCTAAATTGACAAAACACCTGAAATTGAGAATTTGTGGGTAGGTTTAACAGCTGACACTGCAAAAGACAAGATTAGTGACCTTGAGACAGGTATTATGGTTAATTCTTCTTAATCCTTATATGTAAGAGAAAATATTAAATATTTGAGTAAAATGATATTTCCTGAATTTGCTTTAAAATACTTTTAACAACAAAAAAGAAAAGTTGGGGGAGAGAATGAAACAAGAACAATAAAATACTGATAACTGTCAAAAGTGGATGATGAGTACATCAGAGTTCATCATACTATTCTCTTCAAAAACCAAAATTTTATACACACACAGGCATGAGCCCAGAAAATACCTTCAAGACATCAAAGTTTGAAGACACACTGAAATGTAATGTATTAATTACAAATATGAAATAAAAACCTCTTTATTAGAGTATTTCTAAATATTATGAATAAAGTATCTTCATTTTTCTAGTGGTTTCATTTTGTCAGAGAAACTGTATTTTCCAAAGAAGCTTGGGAAAAAAAGAACAGCTCATAAAATCCTTATGAAAAATATTAATTTAAGAGTCAGACAAAAAATATTCCTTTGGGACTTGTATACATTAAATGCAACAAAATAGTTTGCTCATTCTCTAGGGCATTTATTTTTATATCATGGTAGAACTGGCAGGGTGGTCAGACAACTATTAATTCATGTTCAGAAGTAAAGTGAGGTCATCAAACTGTGGATGTTTAAGCATTAAACATAAGTGGCCTCCCCACACATCTTGGACAGGTTGCAAATATAAATGCTCAAGTCATGTCTGTATTAAGAAAATAAAACAGAAAAATGAAGAATAACTTGTGGGAAATTAATTAGAGAAAGTGATGGAAGTTATTGTTTTAATTCAGAGTGATTAAAAAAAGTTCAGGATATAGTTATTTGCTTCTATCAGTAAAGCCTTAGAAAACAGCTTGTTTTTATAGCCAAAGGGGGTAAATAACTTAGTGGGAAAATAGTATTTTAGTTCTAAAAATATATTGAATGTTGTGAGGATTAAGTTAGAAAAACATGGTATAAAAAAAAACCCCCAGCACATAGAACCACGTTCAAATAAACAAATGTGACAGTGTTCTCAAACATCTAGGAAGTTGCAAGGTAACATATATAAAACACTTAACACAGTATCTGGTACACAATGGTTATACAATTCAGTCTTTCCCATTCTCTGCCCTATTAGTCAGTCTTTGACGGTCCCATAGCATAAATAAATGGCTTTGTGAGAAGTTCTGGGTTCCACAGAAGTTGGCACCATTACAAAATGTTATTTTTAAGGCACTGAGAATGTCCATAATGAATCATGCATACTTCAACATCCTACTGTTAAGTTAATAATTTATTTTAAATGCCCATGAGTTCTGCCTGGTATTCAGGAAACTTTTCTTGATACAATGCTGGATTTATGACTTTGTGGTCTCAAATAGGAAGTTTGGGAAGGTATATCTAAAGAAATCATACTTTGGAAGTTTTAAATTATGACCTTAGTGGTTTATAAAACTAACCAGTTTCTCAATTCTGTTTGTAAAATTAAACAGGCCCACACTATCACGTTCCCTTTATAACAGAGTAATGAATATATGCAAGTCATTTCAATAAATGAATGGAGTGAATAATAAATGTTCATTCAAAAACCATTTATTGAAGTCTATTAAACTGCTTAGAATTCATAATCTTCAATATGTCTTTCTCTGCAGTTATCTAGAAAACAAAAAGATGTTTTCCACCCAAGTCAAAAACTCATTTCACTGAAGTAAGTTATGGAATAACATGAAAATTTCACACTTGACTTGATTTTATCTCATTGTAACACACTGAAATAAACTTACTGAGTGCCTACTATATGTTAGATATTGCTTTAAACAATGAAGACACCAATGAATAAGATCTAAATGCCATAATCCGCAATCCAGTGACATTCTTTCATTCACTTAGTCTTCCATTCGATGACGAATAAGTATTTATTGAGCGTGTATTTTTTGTGGGCACTATTCTAAGTACTAGAGATTTAGCAAGGCTCCAAATTTACAAAGTCCTTACTCCCATGATGCTTACATCTTAGTGAGGTGAGACAATAAAAAAATAAAGTGTATGTCATATACTGACTTACTTATCACTTATGCTGGTGATAAGAACCAAGAAGAAAAATAAAGGAAGGAAGGAGAGAGCAGTGGGCCAGGAAAAAGTGAGATGTTAGATGGCATGGCTACAAAGACTTCTCTAATAAGGCAACATTTGATAAGAGACCTGAAAGAACTGAAAAAGAGAGCCATGTGGCTATCTGGGAAAAGAATATTTCAGGAAGAAGGAATGGAATATATGAAGGCCTTAAAGAGGGAACATGTTGGGGAGTTTGGTGAACAAGGAAGAGACACCAATGTGTAAAAGGCAGAGATCACAGAGGTAGCTGGAGATGAAAATTAGAGTTTTATATACCATAGAAAGAACTATACGTTTATTCTAAACAAATGGGAAAGCCAACATACGGAGCTGCCTGGTAAGATTCTGCTTTCATTTGAAAAGAATCACTGTAGCTGCAGTGGGGATGAGAGCCAAGTGGTGATAAAGGTACTGTGGTGACCCTAGCAAGAGACTACGCTGGCATTTGAATTCAGCAAATATTCTGAAGGTGGAGTCACCAAAATGTACCGATGATTGGGCCATAAGAGCAAGAGAGAGATTAAGTAGGGCTCTGTAGAAGGTTTTGGTGTGAGCAACAGGATGAATGGAGTTGCCATTTTTGAGCTAGATAAGGCTGGTCAAAAGAGGTTGGTAAATGGAAATTAAGAGTTCAGTTTGCATGTGTTAAGAACTTAGATGACAGACATCCAAGTGGAGATGTCCAGTAAACACCTGGATATATAAATCTAGAGTTCAGAGGACAGGATGGGCTGGCAATTTAAAATTTGGGAGGCAAGAATCTAATGGGTCATATAAAATCAACCAGGGAATAGATCTGCATAGAAAATACAAGGGGTCCAAAGACTGAACAGAGGAGCCTCCAAGATGTAGACGTCAGGAAGATGAGGACAACCTGGCGGAAGAACCAACAGAAGAAAAGTGATAGGTCAGGACACTATTGTCTAAATTATCTAATGTCAGTAAACGACAGATACAGAAATACAAAAAAAAAAAAAACTTATCACAAATAGTGCTATAGTAGAGGTATGTTCAAGGAAGAAAGAAAAAGGCAATTAACTCTTCAGCAATATCAGGGCAGTGTTCACAGAAAGCGTAACATTTGAAAAGGGTCATGAAAACGGAGCGGCAACTAATAGGGCAAAAGATGAGGCTCTTCTGTCTTGTATTCTGATACCTCCCGCTGATAATCACCCTTCCAACCAATTCTCCTGAGGTTACCCACTCCTTCACAGGCCTTTGAAGAAAGAGGAGGATACTCCACGTGGGATCAGGACATAATGCAAACTCCTCTGAGTGCCCACTGGCTTCACGCCGCCGTGGCATGTGCTAAGGGTATCTGATGGACCCCTTTCTTGTCCCTCTTGCCTTCCCGTTCATTAAAGACACCGACACCCATTTCACAGTCCGCCGCTCCGCCCAGAGTCTGCCTCTCTCTCAGAACCATCAACAGCCACGAGGACCATCGATCTGACAACTGAACTTCACGATTCTGTGAACCTTCTTTATCGCCACCAAAATTCAGCAATTCAGCAACTATTTCTATGGCTACATCCTGATCTTGTCTCTGCTTGATATTTTTCTACCTTTGAAATTGTAAACTTCAGTAACATACTCCCCTCTCTCTTCACGTAACTTTTCAGATGAGCAATGCTGAATAGAAATAAATGTCAGCCATTTACATAATTTAAGATTTTCTAATAAGCACATTAAAAAGTAAAAGGAATCACTCATTTTGAACTTAATTCTTATAATCTATCTAACCCAAAATTTTTATTATAGCAAAAATATAATCACTGTAACATGTCACCAACATAAAAAAAATTAGCAGTGACATGTTACCTTCTTTTTTCCATACTAATTCTTCAAACTTCAGTTTGTCTTTTACATTAATAACACATCACATTTCAGACAATAAATTGTCTACAGTCAAGATGAAATGTAATTTCACTAAAATACAAGTTGTGTTTAATGAAAAATATTTTACACTGGGTGTAGTCAAGAATCCAGCCTTGCCCCAAGTGACAGTGTGGTCTTTCCCCTTGGCTTCCGGGGACTAATCTCTAGGCCCCTGGAATGTTATGCCTAATGGGGGTGTCTCTGTTTGCCTGGGGGTCTTAAGTCATGCCACACAGTCTAACAATAGGACAGCCTGGAGCTGGCCATACCCAGGTGGCCTTAGGGTGGAGGCTGGCCACACTAGGAAGACCAGCAATGTGACTTGGGGAGGGAGATTTGGATTACGCGGTATCAGCTGGCCTGGAGACAGAGATCCGGCATGTGGGCAAGCAATAAATCATGCCTATGTAAAACAAAAACTCTGAACACAGAGGCTCAGCTGAGCTTCCCTACGGCAATACCCTGCATACCATCACACATCCCGAGGGAGAGGGAGTGTCTGGTACTCCCACAGACCCCATGCTTCTTCCCTTAGCTGGTTGTAACCTGTATCTTTTCCCTGTGACAAAGTATGACTGTGAGTGTAATAGCTTTTGGTGAAATCTGTGGGTCCTTTTAGCAAATTAGCAAGGGTGAGGGTAGTTTGGGGAAATCCTGGAACTTGCTGTTAGTTTCAGAAGTAAGGGTGGTCTTAGAGACTGTGGTCTGACTTTGGCTAATTCTCTCAGTTGGTTTAAAACTCTTGCACATTGTTCAGTTTTTTAATTTAAATGTAAATTAAATTAAATTCAAAACTTAGTTCCTCAGTTGCATCGTGTACATTTGAAGTGCACAATAGCAGCTACGTGGTCAGGGGCTACCGTACTGGGCAGTGCAGTTTCAGACCTTCATCTTTAGGAGCCCCTTATGTCCAAGACACTTACTTTTCAATTTCATCTAGGCCTCTAGCTTGTTCATTTCCTCCTCTTTGAAATCATTCGTCCTCGTCTCCCGCCCAGGTCCCTATCCTCCCACCCGTGACTCCCAGGTGATGATCTAGCCTCCTACTTCAAGTAGAAAATTAGATGAAAGGCAAGAAGTACCTTACTCATGTTCCCCTACTTGAAATATTACCCACTATCATAAAGATCTTTACCTTTTACCTTCTTATGCAAAGCCAATTCCTAGCAGTTATGCTTAAAACTCAGTCACCTCCTGTTTCTCATGGATCTGGTTATACAGGTTACCTTTTCCATACTGATTATAGTCAAACTCATCTTGCTCAGTGCTGTATCATCAACCTCATCTTAAAATCAAGTCTCATATTTAAACAAAACAAAACAAAACTCCCCTTGCTCTTTGGCAAGTACTGAGTGGATCTGAGATTTTTACCAGATCTTAACAATTCAATATGCCACAGCTGCATGGCCAGCAGAAGGCACAAGACCTAGGTCAGAGACAAAGGACTTTGGTATTTAGGGCACAGCAAGCAGCATGAGCATCAGCACATTTGCTCCGGTTTCCCAAATCCTAATTCTCACAGGTTGACATGAAGGGGGCCAGGGGACACCTGCACATGAAGTTGGGTTCATTAAAGAAGAGGAATCCTGGGCTTAGGGAAGCCAAATCTTTTATAATGGGAAATAATTGGATGTATCCTTTAGCCCCAGAGGGAGAAACCATCTCTGTCCTCCAAGGCTGCCCACTGTACAGGCACCTGAATGGCGATGAAAAGACCACTGAAACAAAAGGCCAGTGCCTCGCCTGTACTTGACGAAGAGTGAGACGACCCGTGGGGGGCTCTCTCCCACCTGCCTGGTCCTGCTGAGCTACCGTCTGGGCCGTATTTTCTGTTCAGAGTTGTTCCTCAAAATACTAGCCTTACTCAATGCCTCTAGTTCATTAACATGGCTAACCTGGCTTCCACCTCCATCACGCCACTGACATTTCCCTTGCCAAAGTCACATGTGATGTCCTAGGTGCTAGTTGCCAATCTTTATTTTATTTGACCTATTTGGAGTATCTAAACTTTTGATCCTTTCCCAAAGCTTTCTCCTTTGACTTCTATGAAGGTTCTACTTTTGATTCTCCTATTGTTTAGACTGTTTCTTCTTAGTTATCTTTTGCTGGGCCTCCTTTCTCTGACTGCTATTCTAACAGATTTTTCCCTCACCCCTCTCCTCACTCTTTCTCTCTGTATTTCCCTTGAATGATATCTACTTCCCTGGTTTTATAGGACACCTATATGCTACTAACTACCAATGTTTTATGTTCAGCCAAACTTATGCTAAACTCCAAAATTATATGTCCAATATTTCCTGTATCTCTAGCTGGACACCTTTAAGATGCCTTATTCCATTCCCATTCCCTCACTCACACTCCCCAACCAAAGTATTCATTTCCCCTCCTTAAAGCTGCTGTGCCTTCTTTAATTTCCTATCTCTGTTGGTAACAGTCTGATCAATCTAATAACCCAAGTCAGAAAATTGAAAGTTACCCTACACCAGGGATTGGCAAACTACAATCCATGGGCCAAATCCCCTGCTGCCTGATGTGGGGTTTGGTTTTTGTTTTTGATTTTGGGTAGCACTTTTTAGATATGCACATACCATAAAGTTCACCATTTTAAAGGAGGGGTTTAGTATACCCAGAGTGTCACACTTGTGTCAAGTTTTACTAGAACACATGCCACTTGCTTACATACTGACTACGGCTGCTTTTGTGGTACAAAAGCAAAGTTGAGTAGCTCTGCACACAGACCACATGGCCTATAAAGCCTAAAATGTGCGCTATCTAGGCCTTTGGAAAAAAAGTTTGCCAACTTCAATTCCAGACCACTTGACCTCTCTCAACCCCTATGTCCAATCTATTACTAAAGCCTGTAATATTATACTTCCCAAATAATAGTAGCTACCAGTGAGAGCTTACTATATACCAGGCAATAGTCTAAGCATTTTTATTTTTTATAAAACTGTTAGATATAATTAACATGACGTAAAATTAACTATTTTAAAGTGTATACTTCAGTGGTTTCAGCATACGCACTACGTTATGCAATCATCACCACTATCTAATTCTAGAATATTTCCATCACCCCCAAAAGAACGCTATATCAATAAGCAGTCAGTCCTAGTTCTCCCCACCCTATCCCCTAGTAACCACGAATCTACTTTCTGTCTCCTCAGATCTGTCTTTTCTGGGCATTCATATAAATGGAATCAGACAGCATGCGGCCTGTTGTGTCAGGCTTTGTTCACCGAACGATGTTTTCTAGGTGCACCCAGGTTATAGCATATATCAGTACTTCATCTGGTTTTACCACAGAATAATATTCCATTATGGATATACTACCTTTTGTTTATCCATTCATCAATTGATGGACATCTGACTTACTTCAACTCTTTAGCTATTATGAATGCTGCTGCTATGGACATGCGATACAAGTCTTTACAAGGACTAAGCACTTTACAAACACATGATCCTCACAACCACCCTTGAGGTAAGTGGTGCCACCATCAGTATTGTTACTAGGGTGAGTATTATCTCCATGTCAAAGATGAGTACACTAGGGCAGTGGGCTTAAAAATCTTGCCCAAGGTCACAAACAAATTTGCAGTAAGTGGATAAATTAGCCACCAACAATACTATAAACTGTACCTATAACCACGTTTTCTCTGTCCCCACTGCCACTTCTCACCACCCCTTCCTCAGCTCTCATTTGTTTTATTGCAACAACCTCTCAAGTGCTCTCCCAGACTTGGGGCATCTCTCTCAAATACACCCTTCAACTCCCAACAAAGTACCCTTTCTAAAATCTAAGTCAGACTGTGTCCTGGCCGTGGCTCAAAGCCCTTCTATGGCTCACTATCATCAAACAGTGGGTAAACCTTTTAGTGGCCACAGATTCATTTAAATGAATGGAAACCCCATAAGCATATAAGGTATAAAAGCAACGATGTTCTTGTTGAATAGGAGGAAAAATGGGGGTTAGGTAAATGTGCCTGTGAGGAAAGCATGATCTCTTAGTGCTGCCTCACGTACTCACCTCCTCAGAGAGGGCATCTTATACGTTTCCAAAGAACCATCAGAACTTTTGGAATAATCTGAAAACCAACAGCACTTCACTTAATCCTCTAAGAAAGTAGCTCTAGTTCCCAATCCACCAAATTGTTTCATGCCTTAGGCTATACATGCTAACCCTCCAGAAAGCTCATTTCACTTGGCAAACTTCTCACACTTGAGCACCATTTAAACCATTACTTCCAACACAAAGACTTCTCTAACGGGTCCTTACCCCAGCAATTGCAACTATTCCTCGCCATCTTTATCAAATGCCTATTGCTGGTGTCCCTTATACAATATAGCACTCAAAACCGACAATAATATTCCAGATATGGTGTGACTGCCACACTGGTAGGACTGCTACCACTCTTTGAGCAAATCTGAAACTGAGTTTGAAATTAAGCAGCTACCTACTGCCTGAATCAGATTTGTGTGTTAATCTGCCAATACTAGGATAAAGTTCCCAGTTAATAACCTTTACAGCTAGAGCAAAAACTTTTAAGGGCCATGATTCATTACTTCAAGCAACCTTGCAAAACTCTGGAGCAAACCAGCCATCTATGTTCTTCACTTCTTACTAAGCCACCAAGTACTGCTAACAAATCACCCACAAAATAAGCCACAAGTGGAGCCCCAACAAAGTTAAAATCTCCTGCAACTGCAACCTATCAATGCTGCCTATCAGCCTTCAACTTATCCCTTATCATCTACTTCTTTCACTTCCTTTAGCTTCTCATCTCAGCATAAAAATTATTTTCCTACTTCTCAAAAATTAGTACTAGGTAGTCAGACTCTAAATTTTAATTCTCTAAACATCAATCTCATACAAATACTTCTACAAACTCACCAGCCTTCAACTCTTGCCCTACCTTTTTCCTTTCTATTTTACACAAGACTAGTCCTTCCACGTATGCATTAAAATGTATCTCATATCTCCTTGAGAAATGTTCCATTAACTCTCACTCTCTCCCTTATATCTACATTTCCTCTGGTTCTACTGGTTCTTTCCCTCAACATGAACTTATTACAGGCCTAAGTCAAATATATAATAAAAACACCTATTCAACCAATGCCCCTTCTACTTACCAACCTTCTCTCATTCCTTCTCACAGTCAAGTTTCTCAAGAGGCATTTATACTACTGGCCTTCAAAGTAGGGTGCTGATTTTTGTCTTAGTGGTTGCTCTAGGGACTGTATCATGTATCAATAGATCACAGTCAACTTCAGATTAATACTGACTTGATTCTGGTAACATATAGCAACTTTATTCTAATATAGCTCCATTCCCTCAACATTCCTTTAGGTATTTATATTACATCAATATATATTAGAAATCCAGAAATAAAGTGTTTTAAATACTTCTTTGGCTTAAAGCCAACAGTCTTTTAAAGAAACTAGAGAAGAAAAGGGGGGAAAGTATATTTATAATCTTTTATTTCCTACAAATTCATCTTTTCTGATTTTCATTTCCTCCTGTGGATATGAGCTACCATTTAGTGTCATTTCCTTTCAGCTCCAGCACCTCCTTAAGAGTGCCTTGGGTAACAGGTCTGCTTATGAGAAATTCTCTCAGGTTTTGGCTATTTGGGAATGTCTTTATTTTGCTTTCAATTTGCAGGATAGTTTTGCTAGGTATGGAATTTATGGTTCACAGGGTTTTTTTCCCCCCAGCATTTTAAATATGTTAATCCATTGCCTTCTGGCTCCCCTCTCCGCCCTTTTTTTTTCTGATGAGAAAATCAGCTATAAGTTATATTGCTGTTACCTGTATGTGATCAGTCATTTTTGTTGGGCTGCTTTCAAGATTCTCTCTTTGTCTGTCAGCACACTGACGACATGTCTAGCTGTGGCCCTTTGTGCTTATCTTACTTGAGATTCAATGAGCTTCTTGAAACTATAAATTAATATATTATGATACACTTTGGATACTTTATTTCTTCAAGTTTTTTTACCTTTGTCTTTCTCCTCCCCTTCTGGAATTCCCACTACAAATATGTCAGTAGGCCTGAACTTGTTCCACAGGTCTCTAAGGCTCTGATTATTTTTCTTCGATGATCTCTCTGTTCTTCATACTGGATTATTTATATTTATATTTATTCAAGTGTGCTCATTCTTTCTTCTGCCACCTCAAATCTGCTATTTAACTTACCTAGTGAAATTTTCATTTTAGTTATTCTACTTTTCTATTTAGAATTTTCATTTTGTTCTTTACTATAGTTTCCATTTCCTTACTGAGATTCCCTATATGTTATGTCATTGTCATCATATTTTGTTAGTTATTTAGACATGGTTTCTTTTCATTGTTTGAACAAATTTATAATAATTGCCATTAAGTATTTGCTAAAAATAACATCTACACCCACTCAGAGAAAGTTCCTAATTATGACTTTTCTTCCTAAGCATGGATTCCATGTTACTGGGTTTTTTTCTTTAATATCCTATAGTGGTTTTTTTAAAATAAAACTAGAAATTACAGATAATATATTTAACCAATTCTGGATTATGACTCCCCACCCTTCCCGCCCCCAAGGAATGTTGTCACTGCTGCTCTTTTTTGTTTTGTTCTGGGTTTTGGTAACTTTCTCGGAAATAACTTGAGAATCTGTTTCCCTTGTGGTATGTAGCCATTGGCCTCTCTGCTAAACATTTTTTTTTTCTTTTTTTTTTTCATGGCTTCCTTGAGGTCATCCCTATGACTACATTGGTCAAGCCAGGAGACCTTTCACTCTCTGCTGACAAATCTATTGGTGGATTTAGGAGTGCATTCAAAATTCAGAAAGTATGGAGTCAGCCTCAGCTTTCACTCTTTGCTGGGCTCTCTCAGAACTTCCTAGCAGATGTCAGGCCCCCAGTATGCCCGAGACAAAGAGCTTGTCTTACCCTGTTGTGGTTCTCTCATGAAAAATATCTCTCTGTGAAATTTCTGACTAGTCAACCGTTCTGCTCCTCGCCCCTAGTAAGACCATATAGTCTAGTGAGTAGAGCTATGAGCCTTCCACATTCATTTCCTACCAAACTTGCTATTTTTACTAATAACACAACTGGGTTGTTTTTCCTTCCAAATCAAGTTAGCCACTTCTGGCGGCAAAGCTCCTGGTTTTAAGGCCAGTCTAGCCTTGAATACATTATGTTTCCCCCTGGGGAGGGGAAAGGAAGGGTATAAGGGCTCAGGCAAGAAGGCCAAAAATTCCCACCGTTCTTATTAAAAGTCCAAAAGAGTTTCATGAATTAAAGCTTCTCAATGTGATGTTTGCCATTGGTTCATTTTCAGAGCCCTAAATAGCTGTTTTTGACAATGTTGCCCAGTTTATATTTTTATTTGTTTCTT
This sequence comes from Smutsia gigantea, assembly GCA_032199065.1. Classification (NCBI taxonomy): domain Eukaryota; kingdom Metazoa; phylum Chordata; class Mammalia; order Pholidota; family Manidae; genus Smutsia; species Smutsia gigantea. The sequence continues at coordinate 96,196 of JAVSCE010012819.1, forward strand.
GGAGAGATTTGCCATCTTCACTCTGTCATTGTCAGAAGTCCCATCACTTGTATTTATCTTATCATTTTCAAATTGTACATTTGTATATACTTTAGAACTCGGTTATTCTAACATTTATACAAAAATTTTTTAGTAAATTAGAGTATACAATTTAAAAGGTTAATATGTTACATGATCAAGCTTAGTAAAACACTAGCAAAAACGTTTTTTCCCCTTTCTCACTATGCACTCATACCTCATCCCGTTACATCCTGATCCCTATTATCAGACTAGTGAAACAGCTCTCTTTAACAGCATTGAGAACACTTTCATCACAAAGCCAGAGCCTACCTTTCTGTCCTTATCATATTTGACTTTTCTACAGCATTTAACCATGCTTTTTGAAATTCTTATAATGACACTGTAATCTTATTTCATCAACAGTAGCCTTTTCATGTATTTCATGGCCTCACTTGCAACTTAAACACTGATGGTTGTAAGGGTTTCATCCTTAAACCTATTCTTTTCTGCATTTTTCCATGTTGATGACCAAATACCATCTATCTGCTGATGGAAACAATGACACTGAGTTCCATCCTACACCTTATTTCTAGGCTACGTGCCTTATTTCTAGGCTACTATAGTTAATTACTTGATGGACAGCTTTCACCTGACTGGTGCCTCAAACTCATTATGTCTAAAAACATAGTTCACTTCCTCTGTTTTTAACTCTGGTATTCTCTATCTCAGTAAATAGCTCTACCACTCACACCAATAACAGGGCCATAAATCTAAAGATCATCTTAATACTCTCTTAGCTCATTTTCTCTATCATCTAGCATTGTAACTTTCAAAATGCTTAGTAAACCCTTGGTATGCTTAACTAATCTAAAATTTTTAAGAATATTGGCCACTTCTACATAAATAACCATAAAACAAAAAGCCTTGAGGAGAGATGGAGTCATCATTATACAAGCATAGGAAATGCTTCTAATCTATAAATACTAGCTCTGTAAGCAAGCCATTGCCTGGGCCTAGATGTCATAGTAACAATATTCATCTAAGAAAATCTATCTTACCCTTTCATTCAATGAGGACTTAATAACAAGAGGGTAAAAAAACACTTTATATTAAGATTGTTTTGCTGCTATGTCTGTGACCTAAATTTTCAAAACAGAAATTTGGTTTATATTTGTGATCAAAGTTCCTCCCAGAAACAATTAATGTCCCTTCATTAGGAAGAACAGATTCTTCAACTTGGAGAATGGGAAAGAATATATACTCTGGAATCAGATAGTTCTTGGGTTAAATCTCAGCTCTAAAATAGTTATATGACCTTAAGCAAATTACCGAGCCTCCCTGAACCTCAGTTTGTCTGTAAAATGATGATAAAAATATCTGCATTATAAGATTATTGTGAAGAATTAAAATAAAATAGATGAAGTCACTACCTTATTTCAGCACCTCAGCATTCTCAAGTATTACTGTGTAGCTTCCTAACTGGTCTTCTGTTACATCCCAATTCTTCACACGGCAATAATTCAAGATAAAATTCAATTCTGTCACACAGTTGGTTCATTCACACATTAATTCCTTCATTCAACAACAGTTACTGACCATTTTGCTCAGTAAATATTTGAGTCCAACAGAGTATGAACTGGAGAGCAAGAAATGACATGGAGATACAATTGTGAGCAAAAACAGACATAGCACCTAAACTTCTGGAGTTCAGTGTCTGGTGAGAGAGAGAAACCATTAAATAATTACAAAAATAAATGTAAAACCACAACTGATATAAGTACTACTAAGAAAGAGCACAGTGTAATGAGAGGGAGTGATAGGGAATTTGGCCATGTCACAGAAGTCACACATAGGCCTGCATCATTTATTGAGCCTTTCCTATCTTACTTACCAGCCTCATTTCCAGCCATTTTCTTACACACAGCCTCTATTTAAACAACTTAAGGAATATGAAATATGCCATGCTCTCTCTCATCTCAAAATCTTTTGGACATAATACAGCACTCCTGAAATAATTTGCTCCCCTGCTAATTCCAGCAAGTACCCCAGATGCAGTTCTTGCCTTACTTCTTTAAAGCCTTTGCCACACATGATGTTAGTATTAATTACCTGATCATGTTGGAGGTCTGCTGACTCTTCCACCTGGTAATCGATTTTCCTCTTTGTAAAAGATTAGTATTTTATGGGGAGATATTCTGAGATTATGCTTAAATCTGTCCTCTTCTGTACTAGTTTCCTAGGACTACCCAAACAAATCAACCATGAAAAGATAGCCTAAAATAATTGTAACTTATTCACTCAGAGTTCTGGAAGCAAGAAGTCCAGAAACAAGACATCACAGGGCCTCGCTTTATCTGGAGACACTAGGGGAGAACCCCATGCATCTCTGAGCTTCTGGTAACCTATCAGTTTTTCTTGACTTGGGGCTACATCACTCCAATCTACTTTATTCTTTTTCAAGATTGTTTTGGCTCTTCTGGGTTCCTTGCAATTCTACATTAATGTTATAATCAGGTTGCCAATTTCTACACAAACATCACCTTAAATTCTGATGGGAATTGCACTGAATATACACATCAGTTTGAGAAGCACTGTCATATTAGCAATGTCAACTCTTAAGATCCAGGAACAGGGAAGATTCTGCCAATCATTTAAATCTTCTAAAGTCTCAATATTATTTTGTACTTTTCAGACTATAAGATTTGCACTTTTTTGTTAAACTTATTCCTAATTATTTTATTTTTATTGATGCTATTGTAAATTGAATTGTTTTCTCTTTCCTTTTTTAGATTATTCATTTTAAGAGTACTGAAATACAATTGATTTGTATATGTTACTTTTGTATCCTGCAATCTTGTTGAACTCTTACACAGTTCTCATAGTTTTTTACTGGATTTGACTTTCTTTATACAAGATTGTGTCACCTATAAACAGAGTTAGTTTTACTTCTTCCTTTCCAATCTACATGTCTTTTATATCTTCTTCTTGCCTAATTACTATGGCTAGGACCTCCAGTACAATGTTTAAACAGAGGTGGAGAGAGATGAAATCTGTGTCTTATTCCTGACCTAAGGGCAAAACTTTTAATAGTTCACCATTAAGTATGATGTCAGCATTTCCTTTATTGTCATAATGGATTTTCATATGGTGAACCAACCTTGCATTCCTGGGATCATTCCACTTGATCACAGTGCAAAATACTTTTTATATGTTGCTGGATTTCATTTGTAACTATTTGTTGAGGATTTCTACATCCACAGTAGTTGTCCTGTGATGGTTTGTTTGGTATTGGTATCAGTGTAATACTGACCTCATTCGATGAATAGGGAAGTGTCCCATGATCTTCTATTTTTAGAAGAGTCTATTAAGAATTGCTACAGATTCTTCTTTAAATGTTTGGTGGAATTTGCCAGTGATGCCATTTGGACCTGGATTTTCCTTTGTGGGTAGTTTTTTTTATTACTGCTTAAATCTTTTCACTCGATATATAGGTCTATTCAGATGTCTATTTGCAAATCAGTTTCAATAGTTTGTGTCTTTCTTTGAGTTTGTCCATTTTATCTGTTAAACAATTTGTTACTACATAATTGTTCAAGTATTCCTTTATAATAATTTCTATTTCTTTAGGGTCAAATAATGTCCCTCTTTCATTTCTGATTCTAGTAATTTGAGTCTTTTTTTCTTGGTTAGCCTAACTAAAGATGTGTCAATTACAAATTTGCTTCTTCCTTCTGCCAGTTCAAATTTACAGATAAGCCTCTGTAATTTATTTCAGTTATTTTACTTTTCAATTCTATAACATCTACTTGGTTCATTTTTAAATAATTTCTCTATCTTTACTGATATTCTCTATTTGATGTGACACTGTATCATAATCTTTCTTTACTACTTTCATTGTGAGTTCCTTTATTTCTGTGATATGTCTACAATGGCCACTTTGGTCTTTTTCTGATAAATCTGACACACGGTCTCTCTTGTGAGCAGTTTCTTGGCCTGGTTTTCCCCCAGTCAGACTTTCCTGTTTCTTTGCACGCCTTGTAGTTTTTGTTGCTGGAAACTAGACATCTCAGATAACATACTGCAGCACCTCTGGGTATTGGTACATCTCCTCTTCTGGTTCATGTTATTGTTATTTGCTTATTCATTTGTTCAGTGACTAGCTGGATTCCTTTTGTGAAGTTTAATCCCCCATACATAGTGTTCAGCTCCTGATGATGTTCCTCTGGGAGGCACAGCTTCAGCTTATCCACAGTTACTCTCAGATCACTGGATCATCACGATTGGGGCAGGGCTCCCTTCCTGTCTTTCCTTGACCACACCCAGCTGTTATGCTCCAATAACTGCTGGCTGGTTACTCTACTGTTTTCAACAATGCCCTAGGGCACACGTTGGTCTATAAACAATCCTATCAAATTCCAGTTCTTCTGAAGGAATAGTTTCTGAGATTAGTGTTCTGACCTCAGGAAGGCTCTTGTGATGTTTTATTCCCTGGTTCTCTCCTGCCAACTAGCCAGTCTATGGTTTAGTCTGCCTCTTGAATCTCCTCTCAAACGCCTTTCACCACAGCCTCCACTTTTTGTGTGAGTGCCTGCAGGCTTGTACTTCTTCATTCTCGGTTGCAAATGAAGTCAGTTCCTTTGGGAAGATATTAGGAGCTATTGGTTATATGATCTATTTCTCCCTCTGGGAAAATCCCTAAGCTAGAGCTGAAGCCAAGTGTGGACACAACTGCAAAGTTCTCCCTGAGTGACACTTCTATTATAAGAGCTGAGAGCTCAGTGGAGGAAGAGGGTACACAGTCTGGGATCGTCTCAACTTGTCTCTCCTGGGATGGGATCACCAACTTACAACCCAAGGCAAGAGTGACCTGGGCCCCAGCATTCTCAGCATGCTACCCTCCTAATTCCATAAACAGGGGCTGGGCAGAAGGAAGCCCCACTTCTAACCGTACTCACCCACGTCCTAGCAGCAGCAATGGCCAGCTAGTGGCAGGATAAGAAATGCTGAGGTCTATTCCCCCAGGAAGAACGCTGTCAGTCTAGGTCAAGTAGAGCTGTGGGGCGGGGGAGGTTCTGTGTTCTTAGCTGCAGTAGTCTCGAGTGGAATCTCTACTTCACTCAGCCGGCAAGGGTGGAGGGAGCTGTACTGGTTTAAAACCCACAGACTCATTTCTCACCAAATTTTCATAGATGTTCTTGAATAAATATTTCTTCATTTGTGGTTCACCCTTAGGACCATTCCCTGAGGCTTTAAGTGGATGGGGTTTGGGTTTTTTTCACCATTTTCACCAGTTTCACTGGGAAGCAGATCAGCAGAGCTTCGCTGGCAGGTATCATAGTGGAAGTCGATCTGCCATTCGTTCTTTAACATGGAGATGAAGGAAGCTAAGTGCACAGTATGTATGTGTGGGTAAAACTGCAATATTTTCAGAGTCTGTCGCCTAGCCTTGTGCATCTCCAGACCAACAGTTGTTTCCAAGGATGGAGAGAAGTAATCCATCTCCATATCGACAGGTGATTACAAGGGTGGGGGGAGCAAGGGTATAACTGGACTAGAGAAGTTTGGTGGGGTCCCTTTTTGCAGCCGGGTGGTGAGAGACACGGGCAAGCAGAAGTGGACGGCTGCTTCTAAGCAATAAACGGGTTTCTCCCACTTTATTCCTCCCTTGACTGATTTCGAATTCAGAGGTAATTTGCCCTGGGCTGGGAGAAGGATATCCCCCCCTGGAGTTACAGTATGTATGTAGGTCTTTGGATGCTATCTTGTTTAATATGCACAACTGTGAGGCAGATACTATAGTTCTGACTATTATAGACAATGAAACTTGAGTCCCAGAGTCATTTAGTAACTTGCTCCAAGTAAAACAGGAAATTGGTTCAAAGATCTGATTCGAAACCAGGTCTAACTGCCTCCAAAGCTCATGATCTGGATTAAGCCTATCCTTTCATCCTTTACACAGATACTTTTAAAACTCAGAGTTCAGGAGACAGTTACATCCTTCTGCAGCCACGATGATTACTTTAGGTAATACATCATTTTCTTCCTCATCTGAATTTCTTGTAATAATACTGTGAGAAGCACTATTTTGTTTCCTCATGCCTTAAGCTACATTCCCACAAGGAATCTGTGGCCAGAGGATTACTGCCTTTATTGTACTTTAAAATCTGTTTTCCTAAAGAGCAAGGTGGATCTGATATGCAATGTCTTTGATTACTATGAACATTAAGATGCCAGAGGTCTCTTTTCTCCCAAGATCACCTTTGTGTATAAGCACATATACAAAGCTAATTAAAAATATTATGAAATGATGATTACCTTCTTTAAAAAAGACTCACACCTATCTTGAGGATTCTTACACACAAAATTATAAGATTTTGGGGGAAAGTTTGATGTACAGTTACAACTGACCAGTCATCAATGAGAAAATTCCTCTCTAAAAGTGATCTCATGCTTTTAAATTATTAAGTGTCAATATTAAAAAATTCTTACTATTCAGATTTAAACCAAACAAAACCCCCAAAAAACAAGAAACCAGATAAACCTAAAGTATATAAGAAACCTTTCTCTGTAGTTACTTGTCAAAAGGAAAAAAAATATTTAATAGAAAGATATGTCAATCTAGATTTGAAAGTTCAGCTGTTACCTCTACCTGGCTCCATTGATCTCTATTACCAAAACAATTTCTGACCCATTTTTACAATCTCAAAAAGTCAGATTTCCTGGTAACAGAGAATCCTGCTTAATTCTGATGTTGTGCTAGGCTAAATGTTAGAAAATAAAATAGCTACTGAGGACAAAACCTCCACAATTACAGGAACCCTCACGGGAACGGTGGACCCACAGGAAGGGATACAGTCATCTGTCCCATTCAAACAAAGTTCAAAGAAAGCTTTAGAGTGACATCGTTTGCTCCAAGTGCCTCTTTCCTCACACAAGAGGCCCACAGCCTATGGGCGGTCTGCCACACGGGTCACCCCAGGGAGGATCTGGCAATGGGAAAGACCACAAGTCGCACGCTCAGAAGGGGACATACACAAAACACCTTTGCTAAGGAAATAAAGATGGTGAAAGGACTTCAGTAAGTGCATCAAAAACAATTAGAATTACCTTGGTGATAGAAAATGACAGCACCGAGTGACAACTGCTCAAGTGACAAAGCCACTGAGCAGTCATCTCAGATTCACCATCGCAGGCCCAACGGCTTTTTACAGAATGCAGTGCGGGTACTTACCGAATATTTCCCCTCCACTAGCATATTCTGTCACCAGATAAATCATCCGTTCTGTCTCCATAACCTGGTGCAAAGGCAGGAAAGTGACAGTGACACAAATGGCAGGCTGATATCATAAGAAGAGAAACTAATGGCTCCTCTTTTGTCATCTGAAATACTAATAACCATTACTGCTCAAAGGAAACTCACACCACGGGGCGGGGGCACACAGGTAACGTGTTAGTCAGAAGAAAGGGGAAAACGTATTCCTCCGAGGCTGTAAAAGGAGGAAACCCTGACTCCCTGAGACAGTCCTTCTGCTGTTCCACACGACCTGTGCAATGTCTTAAGCTCTGCAAAACTGGGGAGCAAAGAATCTGCCAAGAGCCCCAAACTTCCCATTTAACACTCAACACTCGAAGCTCACAAATATCCCCCTAAAAGCCCAACAGTGAAGTAAAAAAAGCCTTAGGGGAACAATGGCTAGCACTGAAGAACCGCTCAGGAACCATGCATGGCTGTGTTTTTTTAAAAAACAGAAATGACAACTTTCCTTTCCACTATCCATTTATTCAAAAAAAGGGAAATAATGTAATAGTCAACCCTTCCAAGTCATGTAAATCACTCCTTGGCATTTTGTCTTAGTCTCTATTTTGCTGCCTTCTTTTATTAGTTGTGTGTTGTCCCTTCTTCCTTTTTACCTTTACTGTTAACTTCTATAATATATGAGTATATACGCTCATTATAAATATCTTAAATACCTGGTATATAAAACAGACCAAAGGTTTTCCTCTTCCCCACCCCTTCCATTTTCTTCCCCAGAGGAAGGGCTGTTCACGGCTCATCCTCTGCCATCCCAGAGCGGTGCTCTCCAACAGAAACAGAGTACGAGCCATTTATGTAATTTTAACTTTTCTTGTAGCCACATTAAAAAGGTTAAAAAAAAGGTGAAATTGATTCTAATAATAGATTTTATTTACCTCAATCTGCCCAAAATATTACCATTTCAAAAAATTTTTTAAACTGTAAATGGTTTAAGGGTCTACTTCTAAATTTGTTAGAATTAAATAGAATTAAAAATTCAAGTCCTCATTCACTCTAGCCACATTTTAATGCTCAATAGCCATGTGTGGCTAGTAGCTATCAGATTGGCCAAAACAGTTCTAGACTCTCATTACACTTCACAGTTAGTTATTTTGTTAAATCATTTTCCACTTACTTTGACATCTTTACACATTAATACCATACAATACTACTATGGATTACATTATAGTCATAGATCTACATGTGCTTTTCTATGACTTCAAGGCACTTCATTGTATGAGTACACATTAATTTAATCATCCTGTCTAGTAACTGTATTCTTTTTTTCTCTTTATTTTAAAAAAAATTCTTTATATACTGGTGATATTGGCCCATTGTTATATGTATTGCTTCCAAGCTCTTACTCTATGAATAACAAGAAGTGCTCTAAATATACACAGGTGTTTCGGGGAAAAAAAAGGAAAAAACGTCATATTGTCTATCTCCTTTGTACCTCCAGGCCTTTTATTGCCTACAATGTTCTCTTATTATTACACTTCTCCATCGCTCAACAAGCTTCCCATACAGTCACCTGTATCTGACTCACTCTGTAAACCCCAGAAGACTGAAGCCTTGGCAAGCAACCTGACCACCACCTCCCTACTACTCATAGAGACAGACAGACAGCCATGCTCCTCAGCAGCTCAGCGCTCCCTGAACAGCACTGGCTGCTGGGAGCAAAACTAAAGCTTAGAAGAGGGCACTGTTCAAAGCCAGGCCTGAAAGTATGGAATTCTTATAGGCTAATGAAATATTGGGCAAGAAAGGTGAACTTGGAGAACTCAGTTATAAGGTTAATACCTACAAGTTAACCTTTTGAGAAAAGCCAGCCTCATAAGCCCCACAATTTTTTCAAGATGGTTTATTTTATAAAGTGGTATCAAGAAGTTTACTCGGTCTATCAGGACAGGAAGGAGGCAGAGCTAGACGCCTCCAAGTTGGCACATACATTTCTTCAGGAATGCCAGGAAGCCTTCACAGGTTTGCTATTGGGGCACAGGGCACATGCGCCTCGGAGTAACTTTGAGAAACTTCAGCAAGTCTGCTGATCTGATTCATTTCACTATGTGAGCAGCTGATGCCCGGGAAGAGCCCTAAAGCTACTGCCCTGACCGCACATACTAACATCGCCACATGCTTTCTTGTCAATAGAATTAACAGACTGTGAAAGCTTGCCCACTGGGCCTTGAATATGGCACGTGGTCTGATGTCCAGGCCAGTGACGAACAGCAGCAAATGGATGGGGGGGGGGCCCGCTTCCTGCAGAATGAGATGCTAGTGGGTCTGAGGGAAGCAGGGAGCAAGGCAGGCCCCATGCAGAGGTGGACCTCACAGCTGCCAGCACACTGCACTTTGACAGGCACCCCAATGCCCCATCTCTCCTAAAATCTCTCTTCCACCAGCCTGCTAAGTAAGGCAACCTCCTCCTGTCTGGCTTCCAATTCCAGCCATTAGATTTACTGCTTTTGCAGTAAAGCTAGGGAGTTACTTTCAATGATGTTCTGAAACGTGCATGTTTCGTGGGAAGGTAAGCTAACTAGAAGAGAAATCTCTTCCACGACACAAACTTGGGTATCAAAATAATCAAATGCTAGTTTGGAAAATGAAGTCTAAGTCCCGACAGAATAGAAAGGAGGTAGACTCTGACTGATACAAGAAACTTAAAACATCCTTTGCCATTACAATTCACATGATCACAGAAATTAAGATTTAAATAATATCATAAAAATAATGTTACATTCATCTCCAGCTTTTCATCTCCCATAATTCTCTGTTCCTTTTGGGTTCCCCATTCTGCTTTAGGATTCTGACCTAAGTAAGTTCTCATTATCATCTGAGCCATCTTTTTGTATAATTCTTGCTAAAAGTGTCATCCAAGTTTTTAAGGGCAAATTAAAAAGGCCTACCTGGGTAAGACAGACCTCCTTAGTAAACAGTCAGGAAAAACACGAGTACTAACTGGGGAAATAGAAGGATGAACACAGAAACAAACACCACAACAAAATCGTGGATGTTCTCCCAATAACCTTTCTTCAAAGACAGCTATGGACACATGTGACCCCTCTGGGCTCCTCCTCGCCCTGCGCTACCCCAGCAGGGACCCTACCTGGTAAAGCCTGATGATATGCGGGTGGCAAAGCATCTTCATAATTTGAACTTCCCGGAAAATCTTCTTCAAGTTTTCTTCATCCAGCTGCGTCTTGTCTATGATCTTGATGGCAACCTGACAACAGAGGAAGAAAACGGACTCTGATGCATTATTAAAGGCAGTTTACTAAGGAAAATTAAATCCACTTTAAAACATTATATTCCACAAAAACAAGCTACCAATATTTGGTTTACAGAATGTAAAACTGAAGAAAATGCATTTACTCTTTTTAAAAAGACAGCAAATGGATTCTTCCTAGCAAGTTGGTCTCAAAGGAACAGACTCCGAAAGCTAATGGGTCTTCTGCTGTTTCCTAAATTGCTCCCACAGTAAAGCCCCATGACAAAATACTTCATTAGTCCACCGATGTGGTTACGGTCTGGGCAAATCACACTTTGATGCACAGAATGGTGTGTAGGGCCTCTTATTAAGACAAGAAGCTTACATCAGAAGTACATGATGGCTTTAGTAAGGGTCACCAGAAATTCCACAGGTGTGCTCCACATCTCACCAGGTGTGTATCTAAGTTAGTATCAGCACTGGTGGCGGGGCAGCAGTTACATTTACATGTGCCAGGCAAAATCCCCAGTGCTCTGCAAGTCCTGAGTCATTTACACATCATCACCCCGTACTACCATTAACCTTGTTTTATAAATACGGGAACTGAAAGAACACACAGAGGTAGGTATTTTACCCAAGATTAAGTAATTTATAGCTAGATTGAAGCCCAGGTAGCTTGACTTTTGAGTCAAACTCTTAAATGAAACACTGTAAAAACCTGAATATCTTTCTGCATTGTATATACACTTCATCAGCATAAACATCTATTTTGCTCATTACTCTTAAAATATGAGCACCTAGGAGCACATACAATTGAAAACAAAATGAAAGACAGATGTTTTTGTATCTGCTAAATCTAAACTTCCTCATTATTCTTAGTTAAAAACTCAAAATATTGCGTTGTACCAAAATATCTTTATATCTGAGTTTCAGTTACTCAATCAGTATGTAATTAACAAATACGAATAGACCAGGACTAGGTAAATTCTAGCCCCTTTGAATGCTTAAAATTCTATGATTCTATGCACTGGGGGAGGGAAAGGAAACGTACTGAGGAAAAGAGGAAAGCCAGGGAAGCTAAATGCCAACAGTTTGTTTCTAGCCTGAGAAACAGACTGCGTGGGCCTCCACATGGCAGACGATCCAAACCCATGAATGAACAGCACAGACGTTAAGTGCGTCTGCAGTTCTTGCGGATGTTAGAATAGGGACAAATAGGAGAAAAGCACAGGGATATAGTTTCAGATTCTTTCAAAGAGCATTAAGCCCTGCCTAATGGTGGAATGGGATAAAGTGGACTTTAGAGATTAATCGGACACAGTCTAAACTTCAAGGAGCTCACAATCTAGTAGCGAAAAGACTCAGGGGAACAGACACCAATACGGCACTGGAAACACAATCAATAAAGCTCTGTACATGGTCTAATTTTGGTACAGAGGATGGAACACGACCTGCACCTGAGGGAGAAGCAGACACAGGGAAAGACTTCACAAAGAAGGCGGGACATTAGAAAAGAAAGGACTGGGATAGGCAGAAAAGAGGATGGGCATTTGATGAGGAGAAACAGCATCATTAGCAAATTTCATTAATAAATCTCACCAACTGTTTGACTCCCATAAGAAGTCTTGAACCATGTGACCTGGCCACTAGCCTTTCTCCTGCGCCTCTTTACTGCGCCAGATCACACACAGGATCTTAACTCTGGCAGCTGGTCTGGCATCTGCACCTGGTTCTCTAAGAACAGCTCCCGAAACAAAAAAACCACAGTACATAATGTTTTTTTATAGAACAAATATCTGGGTGTTAACAGTAATTAATTGGTAATAAAGTCGATTAGCACATTATGGTTTACAGGGTTCTATCATAGACACAGGAGCTTAGAAACTTGCAGACATGCCCACCGCAGAGCTTCCCAACTGGTGTGCAAGGGATGAGATACAGGTACACCCAAGGTCATGGGCACGCAGACCACATCCGGCCTCAAGGAGCCTCGTCATTCCCCAGGGAAAATGTGTTTGCCACAACGCACAAAAGGCTGGGAAGCACTACTAGCATTTGTTGAGCATCAGCGATCAAGGTCTGGGCCTGAAGTCCCCTATTCTACCCAGGCCTGCGAATGGGTGGCCTACAGAAACTAATGGGGATGAGGGTGGGAGTACAGAATAAGGGCTTCAACACATTTGACCATATTTTTCCACTTTTTTTTTAAGTATTGCTGATACACAATCTTATACTGGTTTCAAATATACAGCACAGCAGTTCAGCAGTTCCTCATAATATTAAATCCCCACCCGTCCAGGGCAGTTCATCACTTTTCACCCCCGTGAGAATACTGGGTCGCACTGTAATCAGGCGATCTTCAGCAGGGCCTTCGGGTTCACATGGGCTCGCTCGACATTTCACTTACATTCTGAGACAACAAGACTTTTCATACAGATAAGAGAAAACCAATCTAATCATCTATGAGAACAAAGTTAGCTATTAAGATCTTTATACTATGCACTTAATATTTTTGACTTAATAAAGATAATGATAAATGAGTGTAGCTTTTACATTTCATAGCAAGTATATCTGACTTCACATAAAGGGAATATGATGCTACACACTGAAAAATGCATTCTTATCTTTTCAGGAAAAATTGCATTAAGTGTAATCTGTTCTTAGAAGGCAGACACAGAGAAGTTTCGATAGATTCGAGCATCAAATTCCTATTTACTCTTCAGTGAGATTCAAGATTCAACAAGACATGGAGAGGCAAAGCTTTGGCCAGCAGCTGAATTTAGTGTCAAAAGGAAGGACTCGGGGGTCAAGCTGCCTAGGTTCAAAATCTTGGCATTATCCCTTGCTATATAATCTTGAGCAAACTATTTAATTCTATGGATGACACCATATCTGTAAAACATGGGCAACAACAGTACCTCTTTCATGAGTTGCTGGGGCCTAAGCTGATGTGCACGACTCACTCCGTGCACCCGGCGTGCGGCAAAAACGAAACACAGATTAACCGTAGGCAGTGCTGTTGTCCTGTTCTGTTTTTTCTGGAATCAAGCCTTCAACTTTAGGCCTTCCTTGGCAAGGATTAGTTTAGCTTCACTAGGCAACACAATCCTGGATCTGAAACACATCAATTCCTTACTCCAGGGGGGTTAGTTGGAGGCCCAAGGAGCAAAATAGTCAACAATTTGTGGGCCATATTCGAACTGACTGGCTGCTTCCAGCTGATGCAGAAAGAACGTAAAGGAAAGGAGCTAGGAAAAAGTGCGCTCCATTCGGGAAGTCGCCCCGGGCCGCAGGACGGACGGCAGAACCCAGGGTGCTCCCTGAGTCGGAGGGCTGCGCCGGGACAGGCGGTCTGCTCTCCACGGCAGGCCAGCCCCATCCGTCCACACTAAGTAGCTAACACCAGAGAGAAGGTCACTTTATCCCACTCACTCAGCACATGTCAGATAGGATGACTTAATGGAGGAGGCAACTTCCCAAGCTCCTACCTTAGCCAAGAAAAGCAAAAGAAGGAAAATATTGGGGAAGCAAAGAAACTACTGAGTCAGGGAGCAGGTGGCTGGCAAGCAGGTAAGATTATTTTGAGGATACCTGAAGAGATCAATGGTCATGAATTTTTCACTGTCACAGATTATTAGAGGCTATATAATAACAGTTTTAGCTAAAGTACACATCAGTGGCTTGAAAAATTGAATGGCTCCATAGCAAAAGGTAAATGGTAAGTAAATGGAAGATAAACTCAAAGGATGTTTTTAGATTGGTGCTGAAACTCTATTAATTACATATTTGCACATACCCATGAAAAAAGCACAATGAGAAGGAACTTCCAACACTTTACAAGAGACCATATATTTAAGTTTGCCTGTTCTACATAGAATCCTTTTATCTTGCAAAGAGCATGATTTTATGAATTGGCCCTGATATTAAACCTGCATTGTATTAAATATGTTGCTAAGGAGATACAAAATTGCAGAAGTCCTTAAGAATTACCCTACCCAAGGTATTTCCACTTATCAAACTCTTTTATAATGGGCATGAGGTGCGAAAACAAAAAGTTGAATCCACACTGTGCCAATGTAAGGTCATAGTTCTTTCTTACTCATTCTAGAAGGGGGAAAACAGCCATTTCCCACTTCTGGTTCTTATTTGTAGACCACAGTTCCTTTAACTCTTACTTCATTTGGGCAGCACGGTAACGTTCACAGGGAATGAAGGTGAAAAAAAGCGTGATCTCTTCACAACAGGCAGCAATTCACTCGAATATCCTGACGCCACATTCGCAGGTGAAATAAGGGGCCGGAATGAAGAGCAAGGAGCCAAGGAAAGGCTCCTCACGCAGACCAGAGCCCCCCTTCTTCCTCACCAGCAGCAGGGAGCAGGGCTCTGGTGCAGCGACAGGCAATGACAAATGGCAGAAAATGGAAGCCCACGGCGCTGCGATTCCTCCAAAAAGAAAAGGAGTGCTCCCTTAAACTAGCATGCTGATGCGTGCGTAGGAATTTCACAGAAGACGGTAAACACACTGAATGCTTGTACCAAGGGAAGAGAAAACATTATAACCACGTGGAGAAAAGTTTATGTTTTCACTATTCTTTCAAGGAAAGAAGCTCTACTTCTCATCGAATGTCCTAAAATTAGGCAGGCACCAAACATTTGGCCATTGTGAATTACTTTCAGTGGGGTTACTTTTTTATTACCTTCTGCAGCTCAATTTTTATTCTCTATTTCCATGACAAAGTTTATCTGTCCTAATCATTCTCAGCTCAGGACCCAGAATCGTTTTATGGTCTAGATCTGTCCTGTCCGCTACATAGGCCCCAGCCACATGTGACTATGGAGCCCCCGAAATGTGGCTAGTCTAAACGGATGTGTGTAAATATACAATACACACCAGATTTCAAAGACTTAATGCTAAAAACAGAATGTAAACTACCTCATCGATAATCTTTAGATTACATGCAGATATAATATTACTTATTTATTTATATTTATATTTTCATACCATTGTGGTCTGAGAAGCTGCTTGACACAATTTCAATCTTTTTGCATTTATTGAGGCTCTTCTTGCAGCCTCATATGTGATCTATTCTGGAGAACATTCCGTGTACATTTGAGAAAAATGTGTATCCTACTGCTTTCGGATGGCGTGTTCTGTAGATGCCAAAGTCCATCTGATCTAACGTGCTGTTCAGTGCCTCTGTTTCCATATTTATTTTCTGCCTGGTTGATCTGTCTATTGGTGTTACTGGTGTGTTAAGGTCTCCTAAAATCAATGTGTTGCATTCTATTTCCGCCTTCAATTCTGTTAGTATTTGTTTCACATATTTAGGTGCTCCTATGTTGGGTGCACAGATGTTTATAATAGCTTTATCCTCTTGTTGGACTGACCTCTTTATCACTATGTAATGTCCTTGTCTCTTGTTATTTTGTTTTGAAATCAATTTTGTCTGATACAAGTAGTGTACTCCTTTTTTCTCCCTATTATTTGCACATAATATCTCTTTCCATCCCTTCTCTTTTAGTCTGTGTATGTCTTTGGGTCTGAAATGAGTCTCTTGTAGGCAGCATATAGATGGGTCTTGTTTCATTATCCATTCTGCCACTCTATGTCTGTTTAATTATGTATTTTTTTTATTATCAAATGTACATCACAGTGGTTCGATAGCCCCCCTTCCCCTTGGTAACCACTAGTCACTTCTCAATGTCTATGAGTCTAATGCTATTTTGTTCCTTCTGTTTTGCTTTGTTTTTACATTCCACAAATAAGTGAAATCATATGGTATTTGTCTTTCTCTGCCTGGCTTTTTTCACTGAGCATAATACCCTCTAGATCCACCCATGCTGTTACAAATGGCAGGATTTCTTTTCTTTTTATGGCTGAGTAATATTCCATTGTGTATATGTACCAAACTTCTTTATCCATTCATTATTGATAGACAAGAAATAATATTTCAGATATTCTAGGCTGAATAAAGTACATTATTAAAACTAATTTAAATGAAAAAACAACCTATGGAATGGGAGAAAATATTAGAAACCTTGAGGCTGATAAGGGTTTAATACCAAAATATACAAGGAATTCATAAAACTCAATAGCAAAAAAAACCAAATAACCCAATTTAAAAATGGGAAAAGAGAGACTTCCGGGAAGATGGCGGTGTGAGCAGGGGGGCAGAAATCTCCTCCAAACACTATATTTATCTACGAAAACACAGAAAATATATCTATTCCTAAAAGAGAGACCAGAATACACAGGAAAGCGCACAGCGTGCAGCTACACCCGAGAGGACTCGGCACCCCAAGAGGCGGGTAAGATACGGAGCCGCGACCCGGCGGGACCCGAGCCCTCCCCCACCCCAGCGCACCGGCGGGAGGAGAGGATTCATAGCCGGGAGGGAGTGGAAGCACACCCCGCGAAGTAGCCAGCCCCGGTGATCTGCGCGGGGAGCGCTGACCCACATTGCGCAGTGCAGCGGAGATTGGAAAGACAGAGGGGCAGGATCTGAGCGGGGAACGTGCCAGGGTGCTTGCAGCCGGCTCCCGGGAAGGAAAAAAAAAAAAGTGCGCGCTTTCTTCAGCGGTCTTAAAGAGACAGGAGCCCAGCGGAGGAGCCGGATCGCCCCAGCACACTCAGCCCAGCAGGCTGGGAGTCCTGGGAGTTTCAGACGCCTTAGCTGGCGACTGAGGAAGCGTAGCCATACTTAACACTTCTCACTGAGATCAACAGCCTCCTATTCATTCCCACCCCTGCCAGAGCGATAAAGGGCCCTGCGGAGCGGCACAGTCACAGCTGTGGAATAGTGGGGGCAATAGCGCCACCTAGAGCATTCCCACAGAATCTACGTCCGGTGGGCATTTCTTTTTGTTTTTTTTTGTTTTTGTTTTTTCTTTTCTTTCTTTTTTTTTCTTTTTTCTTTCTTTCTTTTTTTCCTTTTTTTTCTTTTTTTCTCTTTTTAAAGTCTTAAAGAGCCCAGCTGACATACGTGGCAACTATCAGTGACCAAATTATACAGCCATGAAAGACAGAGGAATATGGTTCAGACCAAAATCAACCAGACAACCCCAGAGAGGGAGTCTGAAGGGATGGAAATGCACAGCCTCCCTGAAAAAGAATTCAGAATAAAAGTCATAACCATGCTGATGGACCTACACAGAAATGTGCAAGAGCTGAGGGGGGAAGTGAGGGAACTGAGGGAAAACAATACAGAAATCAGACAAGCGATCAACGGGCTTAACAGCAGAATGGATGAGATGCGAGAGACTGTTAATGGAATAGAAAACAGAGAACAGGAGTACAGAGCTGAGGCAGAGAGAGATAAAAGGATTTCTAGGAATGAAAGAATATTAAGAGAACTGTGTGACCAATCCAAACGGAACAATATTCGCATTATAGGAGTACCAGAGGAAGAAGAGAGAGAAAAAGGGATAGAAAGTGTCTTTGAAGAAATAATTGCTGAAAACTTTCCCTCGCTGGGGAAGAAAGTAGTCTCGCAGTCCACAGAAGCTCATAGATCTCCCAACACAAGGGACCCAAGGAAGACAACACCAA
>JAVSCE010012820.1:0-49239 GCA_032199065.1 Smutsia gigantea
TTAATATGTATCTTAATACTTTAAAATATTCACATGTGTTTTCTCATGTATGTATGTTAATGATGCAGTATTATGAGTGTTTTAAATTATATTTCTTATAGGAGTCAAGGCAGTGTTTTTATTCTATGTGAAGTAAAGAATCTTGTCCCTATTTTGAAATGGGGCCTGTGTCTAATACTGTGTTCGGAATGACATCAGCTACATTAAAGACTACATTGTGCATAAAGTTGGCCTCCTTAATCTCCTGGCTTTGTATCAAGCAGACTAATGGTCTTCAATTTTCTTTGGCTATTTCTTTTAAATTATGAATATGTTAAGGGTTGAATCAAAAATAGTTCAAAAATTCAGAAATCAGTTTGAACATGTATTGTTTCAAGCTGACTGGTTTTCATTTTTATTTTGTCTCTGTGAAAAAATGGTGAGTCTGTACAATATGCATATTGTTGGCCCTTATGCATTTAAAGTATTTTGGAATTTTTTTTTGAAGATTTTACATAGAATCATCTAGAATTTGATTATATAAATCTAAGAACTATGAGAAGGAATCAGCTTTTATGTTAATGATGTAATCTTTCAGATTTTTTTGAGGTCAGAGGAATAGAATGGATTTGGGAAGGGATTTTGGTTGAAGTAATGTTGCTCATGAATGTATAGTATCTCAGCTATCTAGGCTGACTTGAACTTGAAGGAATTGCAAAAAAATATGTAGCAAAGGTTTAAGTGAAGGTGCTTGTTTTAAGCAACATTAAATACTTTGTTTACCTGAAATAGATTTTTGCTCTTTTTGCTTCTATGGGGTGGGATTTGTGGCTCAGCTGTATGGATTTTCAGTTTGTGACATATGGGCCTTTCCTGGTCTTTGTGGTGCACCTACCAGGCAAACACGACTAGTGCTGTAGGATTTGCTGCTGCCCAGCAGAGCTAAGCTGCAGGTGACCACCTTCGGTGAACCCAAGGGGCTGGCCTTTTCTGTCATGAAGTGTAGGTGAAAGTTGACAGCCTTCCTGTACCTTTCAGTGATCTGACGCTTTATCACAGAAGTTTGTTCAATTTTATCGTAGAGGCCAACAACAGCTTTATCAGCCTCATTCCACTCTGTGTACATAATATAAAATTACAGCTACTAACAAGGGTTAAATTAACCATAGTGACTTCTTTCCAGGGTTTTTCCATTAATGCTAACTTGCTATATAGTTAATTCCTTTTATCCACTGGTGCTTGTTACCTGTAACGGGCACCAAAAGCAAATTCCCCTAGGGAAGGAATTTTCAGAAATTCTTAAGCTTTTCTTCCAACTAAGGGGAAAACAGAAAACATTCCTTTTTAGCTGTCATAATTTCTTATTCAAAGTGTCAGTTGGAAAAGTCAAGTATGATCCCTTTTTCTCATTTTTTCCTGTTGTTTTATTTGAGGATATTTGTATTCCTTTTTTTCCTTCTGTTTGTTTCTTTTTTTTTTAAAGAAAATTATTTTGAAGAAAAATTTAAGAGAATACTGATGGTGGAATTTCAGGCAGGAAGTGAGAAAGATGTGTTTTGGTAGAGACAGTCACCCTCAGATCAGTGTGGGCAGGTGCTTTGAAGCCTATTTTGGGGAAAGAATCTCACTCTAAATTGATATCTTGGGAGATGGAGCATATCTTTGCTGCCCCAAGTAAATTTTCAGTGAATTACAGAAAGGAAATAGCTGGGCAGCTCCCAGTTGTGTTACTGCTGTGTGGATCTTGGTGCTGACGAGGCGGGACCGAGGAGATGACGGTGGTTGTGATGAAGGAGGAGATGAAGGAGCTGAAAATGGCCGTGGTTGTGTAGGCTAATGTGCCTCTGGTCAGCGCAGAAGGTGTTGGCATGTCTGCTGTGCCCTGCGTTTCTGGATATGAGTCATGTGGCTCCTGTGTATCTTAGCTGGGATTTACTGGTCCTGCTTCTGGGGTGGGAAAATCTACCTAATTTGAAGCTTTGTTTTCCCTCCAGAGACATTCGAATTGCATGTTTACATATATGTATATATATGTGTGTGTGTGTGTAATTAAGATAAATTAAGCATGAAGGTAATTTCTTACTGAAAGGATTTTCTGTGGAGGGAAATTGTTCCAGTTCTTGACAGCTGCACTGAACACGGTTACCTAAGTTCCCCAAGTCTCTATTGCCTCAGTGCACTGAGTTGCGGATGATCATGCCGACACACACACAGCATGGTTTTAGAGGGTGTAAAACAACCTCTGCTGTTAGTACCACTGTTACTTTACCTCTACTCTTGCTAATAAATTTTAATATTTTGAATGGTTCAAAACTTCCAGTCCTCTAGTTTTAGTTTTTACCTGCTTTCAGTGATTTCTTGGATTAGTTGCATTTCTCATTCTGCTGAGCTAAAGAGCTTAATTCCTTCCCTTCTCTTCTCTTTCAACAATGGTCAAATACATTTGGAGAATTTTCCCTTTTTTATGTACATTCTGGTAATAATGTCTAGAGACTGTATTAATTTTTAGCAAATGTGTCCCTGCTGACTATTGCAGAGGTTTTTTTATTGCTGTCCGTTTGTCTTAACTGTCTTGCCTGAAGTTGGTGGCCTTATTCCCAGATTCATAATATGTTCTCTTTACTATTAGAATGTATATTTTGCTTGGGTCTGACATACTTCTTTATAGTTAATTCTAAGTTATCTAGCATGGGGAACACTCTGATGGTCAGTGTTCATTCTCTGAATTGGGTTTTGTATAGGCATCTCTGTATAAAATCTCTTCATTATTCTTTCAACCTATTTTGGATTTATTTGGTGATTGCATTTGAAATAGGTTTTTAAAAATTTGAATATTGTAACTGACTATACACTTTTCTCATTCATTTTCTACAAGTCATATTTATATTTCTCTAGTTTATTAAAACATCTTCCTATCACTAGAGGAAAATGGTGTTACAAATAAGACTTTGGTATTACTAATAAACCTATTAGCTCATTGTTTAAGAGAATTTACATATCTTAGAGGTTGTTAAATAATTAACCCAAACCAGTAAGTTTAGGCATTGCCTATGTAGCATAAAAATGCTGGGACAGGTAGTGTGAGGCCTAGAAGGTTTCTTTCTGTTTTACGTTAGTCTTTTTTTTTAGAGCTCTAAAAAGGATGAAGAGAAAAATATTACTAGAAAAAAATCTTTAAGGTGGGTTGACTTCCAAGTGAAGTGGGGCACTGGCTGGCATCTACTCTGAGTGGATATTAACAGTTACCTTCAGATGTTATCTGTAAACTTGCTAATTGGATTAATGGTTAGCTGCTTTAGAAATGATACTAACTAAAGCTAAGAGTAATGGGAAAGTGTTTCATCTGCTGGCTTTTATAGATTTGTTTTGGAAAAAGTAGGTACGTCTCTGTTGTTGACCTAAGATCCTTACAGCTGCTGTATTTCTTTATACCTAGGAAAAAGTTGTTTTAAATTCTTAAAATAGGTAATATATTTACATGGTTAAATTAACAGAGTACCAAAGATTCTATAAAGGCCTGTTCTGTTCTCTAGCCATCCAGTTTCTTAAATCTCCTTGCAGAAATATTTTATGTAGATACAGAAAAGTACACACACATAGAAACCTATACAAACATGAGTTAAAAATGACATGTGTGTCTGTATTGAGACATATTATTTGATTGTAAAATACAAGCTTACCTAATTTGCTGACTTCTGCTTGTTTTATTTATTCCCTTTTAAACATGTTGTCCTAAGTATTATACACTTTGTTTTTATGGCCAACAAATCTCATTCCACATCTCAGTCTTTTGGCCAAAAGCTTCTGCATTGTCTTTTTTTTTTTCTCTTAAGAAAGCTGTTTCCTCAGCATTCTTCAATGAACTGGAACAAATAATTCTAAAATTCATATGGAACCACAAAAGACCCCAAATAGCCAAAGCAATCCTGAGAAGGAGGAATAAAACAGGGGGAATTACACTCCCTGACTTCAAGCTCTACTACAGAGCCACAGTAATCAAGACAATTTGGTATTGGCACAAAAACAGACCCACAGACCAGTGGAACAGAATAGAAAATCCAAACATTAACCCAAACATATAAAGTCAATTAATATTTGATAAAGGAGCCTTGGATATACATTGGGGAGATGACGGCCTCTTGAGCAGCTGGTGTTGGCAAAAGTGGACAGCTACATGTAAGAGAATGAAACTGGACTACTGTCTAACCCCATACACAAAGGTAAACTCAAGGTGGATCAAAGACCTGAGTGTAAGTCATGAAACCATAAAACTCTTAGAAAAAAATATAGGCAAAAATTTCTGTACAGCAAAGGACACCATCAGTAGAACAAAAAGACATTCTACAGTATGGGAGAATATATTCATAAATGATGTATCCGATAAGGGGTTGAGATCCAAAATATATAAAGAACTCACGCACCTCAACAAACAAAAAGCAAATAATCCAATTAAGAAATGGGCAGAGGACATGAATAGACACTTCTCCAAAGAAGAAATTCAGATGGCCAACAGGCACATGAAAAGATGCTCCACATCGCTAATCATCAGAGAAATGCAGATTAAAACCATAATGAGATATCACCTCACACCAGTGAGGATGGCCAACATTCAAAACACAAACAACAACAACTGTTGGTGAGGATGTGGAGAAAAGGGAACCCTCCTACACTGCTGGTGGGAATGCAAATTAGTTCAATCATTGTGGAAAGCAGTATGGAGGTTCCTCAAAAAACTCAAAATAGAAATACCATTTGACCCAGGAATCCCACTCCTAGGAATTTACCCTAAGACTGCAGCAGCCCAGTTTGAAAAAGACATATGCACCCCTATGTTTATCGCAGCACTATTTACAGTAACCAAGAAATGGAAGCAACCTAAGTGTCCATCAGTAGATGAATGGATAAAGAAGAAGTGGTGCATACACACAATGGAATATTGTACAGCCATAAGAAGAAAACAAATCCTACCATTTGCAACAACATGGATGGAGCTAGAGGGTATTATGCTCAGTGAAATAAGCCAAGCCGAAAAAGACAAGTATCAAATGATTTCACTCATATGTGGAGTCTAAGAACAAAGAAAAAAACTGAAGGAACAAAACAGCAGCAGACTCACAGAACCCAAGAACGGACTAATAGTTACCAAAGGAAAGGGACTGGGGAAAATGGGCGGGAAGGGAGGGATAAGAGGGAAAAAGGGGCATTACGATTAGCAGATATAATGTTGGGGGGGCACGGGGAGGGCAGTACAACTCAGAAGACAAGTAGTGATTCTATAGCATCTCACTACGCTGATGGACAGTGACTGTAATGGGGTTGGTGGGGGGGGACCTGATGAAGGGGGTAGTTTAATCACCATAATGTTGCACATGTAATTGTAGATTAATGATACCAAAATAAACTATTAAAAAAGAAAAAGAAAGCTGTTTCCTGTCTGTCTTTGCTTTCCTGCCTCTTTCTTAGATGTTTAATCTCAGAGGCCTCTGTTGCTGTTCTTTCGATGGTGGCATCAACTTATACTTCTTGTTATAATGAGATCTATAAACCTCACATGTCTGGAATATAATCATTGTGTCTTGTTTCATGTCTGAATTGTTTTTCAGCCAAGTTAGATTGAGTGGCCTGAGGCTACGTGCTCTATTAGTGACTATTCTGTATACTATAAGGTTACTTCTGTTTAACAAAGAATTATTATTAATGATAGCACATCTTAATGTATTATCTATATAACCAATAGGCATTTACTATCATCTTTGAAATGTTTATTCCAGAATGTCAGGTCTCTTTACACTTCATAATTTATTACCTTTTCTCATCGTAGATGGTTTAAAGTAATCTTCATTATAATGAGTTTGAAGGTTTTATCATTTCACTGTAGTCTCTTTCAGTTTTGCATATCTGACATTTCCTATAGTCTTTAACTCCTGACCTGGCTCTTGTCTGGAAAAACTTCATTTGTTCTTTCTTAACTTTGAGTGATACTTTCTGGTTTTGGAGTCCAAAAGGCAATACCTCTAAGCAGATTTTAAAAAGGTCTATTACCACTACAAAAATTAAACATAAAACAACAAACCCTGTCTGATAAGTATTTTTTGGTGATATTGAGCATTTCCTAAAGCCATGGTAAAATGGGTGTGCAATATGCTCTAGGAAGAAAGAAGATCGACTGTTCAGTAAATAAACAAACAAAAAGTACTTTTAGCCTTGTGACAGTAGAAAACTTGCAATTTAATGTTACCAGTGATATATGGGGGACGTTGAGGTTCAGGGTAATCACACAGAATATTCTGTCTAGAGCATGTCACGGACAATCAGGAAAGAAGAACCAACAATGCCTTTATTGTTTTCTTTATTGGACTCCTTTGTCACTGAGCAGCTCTTCCTGTCCTGCTGGGCAATACTGTGCCTGATCTCCGACCCCAGGGCTTCTGGGCCCCTTGGCCTCACGTCCTCTGGGGATTGTCCAGTTGATCATAGCAGCAGGTCACCATGGGAAGTGATGCTACATCGCCTGTTGGTAAGACTGGACTGTGATGGCATCATTGTGGGGATGGATGATTTCTGCCAATAAGCAGGGGGGATGTTCAGGAATTGTACATCTGGTTAAAATGGGCGCCACCCAGTCAGTAGTGCTCTAGTGCTGCAGTAGGATTCTGGAGGCCTGTACTGGGCCTGGCACTAATCAACCTGTTAAATAACGTGTGTGTGTGTGTGTAATATTTCAACATTTTTAACAGTGCCTCAGTGCATTCCTGTGAGTATGAGCCTTGCTTGTGAGGCTGTGGGTCACTGGCGAAATCCCCTCCACTAGTAACATTTCTTGTTTCCAGGCTTAATTCAGGGAGGCATTTCTTTCACCTCTGTCTTGGGCAGTGTTCCAAGATAATGACTCCAGCCTCTTTAGCACTGCCTTCATTCTTCTTCCATTTCTGTTTTATTTTCTTTTGACATCGTTATTGCTTCCTTTCCAAGATCCAGTGAATCTGATGACTGTTACAGTTCAATTGTAGTTCCTTCCTAGAGCCTATATTACCTTTATTATAAGAAGTTAGGCTTCACTTTTAACAGGTACAACTGTTATGACAGAAAAGGCAAAGCTAATCCTCTTTAAACTTTTATACACTCACTCACACATACACATAACAGCTTTTCCATAAATGCGACCTATATACCCACACTGGGTCTTACTTCCCCTTTCCTCTCAGCTTCCTTCCTTCCACTCAGAATCCTCGCCCATCCCACATCTTCTCCCAAAGAACCAGTGTAAGCAATCTGACATGAGCATCTACATTTCTCTGCTTATATAATAGATATCCAGTCTCCACCTTCCCACACCCCATAGAGATTGTTTCTGGATAGGTGTTTGCTTGATCAAAGTGGGGTCATTGTTTACAAACCTGTGTCTTAGTGTTCACCATGGAATCCTTTCAGGTGAGATACGATTCTGGATTTTATTTCTGTGGATTGCTGGGTTGAATGGCATATATATTTTTTATTTGAATTAATGTTCATAGATGTTTTCCAAAAGAGGATAAACTAGTTGCGTTCTACCTGTAATAGCTCATTATTGTTTTAATTTACATTTTCCTGATTACTTTTGAATTCAGACAATCTTTTTATATACTTATAGGTCACTGGACTTACCTATTCATATTCTGTGCCCATTTTTCTGATGGCAGATTTGTCTTTTTCTTTGCTGCAGCTCTTTGTATGCTATATATGTATAGCTGTTAACCTAGTATCTGCCATAGGTATTGCATGTGTTTTTCTAAATCTCACATTGCATATGACTTTCTTTCTCTTTTTACAGCATCAAAGTTTTGTTTTTATTTTCATGTGTGTGTGTTTATCTTTTGTTTTACGGCTAGGGGATTTCCTGTTTTGGTAATGTCTTCCCTTCCTTAGATTACACACACACACACACCACATTGTGTTACTCGGTTCAATCATGGAAACAGAGCAACTATGAAAGATATATAATATATAAGGTATTTATTACAGGAATTTGACATGCAATTATGGGAGGTGATTAAACAGTTTATGTAAAGCTGTTGCTTTTTGATTTGGTGCTGGAGCTAGAGAATAGCAGACATGCAAGGGAAGATAGCACATGTGAAGCAGGGTCACTCTAGAACATGAGATGGACCCCATGAGGACAGCCTGGAATTCATATTGGCCTCTCACTACATCCAAGCCTCCAACTCAAATGATAGAAGTTTCCTAAAGGAGAAGGTGGCTCCCCTTGTCACAGATTTAAATATGCACCTGACCCAGAAGTCAGAAAAGCTAACAGAAAATCCTGTAGGAGTCATGGTCATGGTTGCAACCCCATGCTAACAAAGTGAGCCAGCAGAAAAGCAACAGCATGTGTGACCTGTACTTTTCACCCACACCTACCTTTCCTGCATAAAAAGGGTGGTTGCTGCTTCATTTCCTCCTTCTAAATCTCATGCCAGGATGTCTCATGTGGTCTAGATTAACTTGGAATATGCAGGGAAGGGAATTCTGGGAAATGTAGTTTCAGATTTGCTAAATTGACACAATTCAAATCCATCACAATCTTTGATCTCTTTGGTGTTAAAATGCTCCAACTTAATATTTCTACCAGATAATGACTTATGTTTATACTATTTATTAAATAAACCATCTTTTTTTCCTCTAGTGAATAGAAGTACTACTTGGTCATATATTGTTATAGCAAATACTTGCTTTAGTTTAAATAGAGAAACTGGTCTAAACTTTGTTGTCTTTGTGCTCAGTTAGTTTTATTATTAAGCCAGGAATTATTGACAGTAATAGCTACTGCTTGAGTCTTAGAAGCCTCCATTAGTGGTTACTCTTTAGAAGGGAAACTCCTTCATACCTGTGTAGCACACCTTACAGCAAAAGTACACTTCCCAGTTCTTGCTTAAGAATTGAATAAAAATATCTAAAAGGAATATGCCCTGGCTGTGTGTATGGAACACATGCAAAAATAGTACAAAAGTAGAGAAGAGACTGTTTAACTCAGTGGTTCGAAGAAAGAATCTTCACATTTCAAAAGAGAGTTTCATATAAATTAACATATTCCAAATATGAAGTCCTTGCAAAAATTTTATGGTTGAATACAAAGTAGTTATTAATTACTTGATTTTGTTTTGAGCTTTTAGGTTTTATAAGAATTATTTTCACATAGACCATTTTAATTGTTTAGGATCAAAGTTTATTTGACCTGGGTGGATGAAGGAACAATCCCTGTCATGGAGCTGGGTTAGTGAAGGTTTTCAGAGCCTTTCCTTCGGTAGTATTCTATGGTAAACTTTGCTTTCACGGTCGTCATTGACATCACATCTGCAGGATTTCTATACTCGTAAAGAGTTTGAAGAATATCCATTTTGCTTTTATTTTTACCCACATCTGCAAAATTTGTGTGGCTATCTGCAGTATATTTATGAATATACAAGTTCCTGAATGTAAGCATTGAATGTGACTTCACACATATTCAAATGTGAGGTTCTTTTTCTAATCAAGTAAAAATGGCAGGTACAAGACTCAGAGGAAGGAGTTAAAAAAGTTAAAAAAGAAAATCTTCAACAAGATATGAGCTAAATAATACCTTTCCCTTTGAAATAAATAGAAACTCTTTTGTTTTGATAAAGGTATTTTGCTTCCATTTTCCCCTAACTAAACACATGTACTTTACAAACTCTCTTTTACATAGACCTAAGTGAAAACTGTAAATGCTTGAGAGTTCCTGAATAAGGAAAGATGGGAGAAACGTCTGCAGGAGTGGGCTGCCAAGCCTCACTAAAGAGAAAGTTGGTGTGAGAAGAAGAGGAAGAAAGAACAGTATGACAAACTCCTCTAACTGTGATAGTGTAAAATTCAGACATTTTGTGATACAGTGAAACAGAATATTCTAAGAATTGATTTTACTCACTAGGTCCCTCTATTAGAAAAAAAAATTCCACTATGGCTTTCTATACACATTTTTCCAATGTCCTTTTTTTGGGCTAATTTATTATGATGCAGTTTTGTTCTATGTAGAGACTATTCAGTAATGGGGTAATGATGGCTCCTACAATAATGTCCTCTTGTAAGGAGGGGGATTTCTTACCTCATGGGACCGACATGATTTTTCCCCATCACTGGTAGTGCATTTGCACTTATCCCTCACAGTTTTAAGGGTTTGTACCAGTTATAACTATTGACAAATACTTTCAGTTTGACAGAGAAAAAATGTTGGGGTTTAGAATGTGAAGAGCAAAACTGGTCCACAAAGACCAAACCCGACTGGCTTTTTTAACCTTAATGTTTTAACCAAGCAAGCTGACCAGCCAGCTCTTACAGTTTCTGTAAATAAATAATATTGTGGATGTAGGAAATTGTAGATTTATCAGTAGAAGCCCTTTAATAGCAATGAAATCCAATACATACTGGATAAAACGTTTTTTTTTTTCTGCCTGTTTGCTAAAAATTTGCACCTTGTTGAGTTTTAATCTTCTTTTAAAGCTCAGAATGCTGTTTTTACCAGTGGTTTCTTTGTTGTGGACACTTGCCTAGAGGTGTACAGGGAATCCACACTTCCATATGTTGTGTGGTGGGTGAGACAAGGTCTACACTTTCTTGCTTGCTTAGCAGAGGTGAGGAAAGCATGTCCCTTTTCTTGTAAGAAGACCTGGAAAAAAGAACACAGTTGATTTCTGGTAGGTTCTCCCTGTTTGAGTTTTTCCCTCCTTTGGTTAAATCAAAATTAATGTAGAATTCTTATGTCTTGGGAAAAGTCTAGACATTGATAATTTTTATGGTTTACCTAAGTTGAGGAATCTAGCAGCTAGTCTTGATTGTAATAAAAATATGGAAAGAAATTTTGTTCTTATTTGAGATATTGAAGAACTCATAATTATGATGATTTCTGAAAGAGTCTGAAGAAAGATGAAGTATTTGATTATGGAGAGGGAACTGAAGACATGATAGAGTTAAATCTGGGTAGGGAATGAAAGGATTCTGAGATTCTGAAACTTGTTGCT
Organism: Smutsia gigantea; assembly: GCA_032199065.1. NCBI lineage: Eukaryota > Metazoa > Chordata > Mammalia > Pholidota > Manidae > Smutsia > Smutsia gigantea. The sequence continues at coordinate 10,989 of JAVSCE010012820.1, forward strand.
ATTGTGAAGTGTAACCCATAAGATGTCCTTTTTCATCTTCAGTGTATGTTCTTAAGATGGGAGGTAGATAACTGTTTGGGACTTTTATTAAAATTGTATTCACAGCCATGTCACATAGTGTGTTCCACTACACTTTCAACAGAGAAGTCATTAGTGAACCTCTTATATATTAAGGTAGCAAATTAAACTATATAAGATTCTTTTGTAGTACATGAGAGTGTATAATTAGCTGGTTGATCCGACACTGTGCTCCTGCATTTCTGTTTAATATTTGTAATACATTGGGGAGTCAAATTCTTCTAAAAGTTTGAAAGTTTATTTTTTGAAAATTGTAAGAGTATATGATCAACACTGGGAAAAGGGGTAGCTTTTACTAGAGTGAGTGAGACCCAAGCAAAGCTTTGTTCCGTACTATACAAAGTAGAAACGGTTTCTGCTTTTTCTTTTTTGTTTTCTTTATTTTCTGTGTGATTTCTAAAATTAAGGTATTATTAATATACACACCTATGAAGGTTTCACATGAAAAAACAATGTGGTTGTTACATTTACCCATATTATCAAGTCCCCACCCTTACCCCAATGCAGTCACTGTCCTTGGGTGTAGTAAGATGCCACAGATTCACTGTTTGCCTTCTCTGCTACACTGTTTTCCCCCTGATCCCCCACACCATGTGTACTAAACAAAATGCCCCTCAATCCCCTTTTCCCACCCTCCCCACGCGCCCTCCCAAACCCGTCCCCTTTGGTAATGACTAGTTCCTTCTTGGAGTCTCTGAGTCTGCTGCTATTTTGTTCCTTCAGTTTTGCTTCGTTGTTATACTCCACAAATGAGGGAAGTCATTTGGCACTAATCTTTCTCTGCCTGGCTTATTTCACTGAGCATAATATCCTTCAGCTCCATCCATGTTGTTGCAAATGGTAGGATTTATTTCTTTCCTATGGCTGAGTAGTATTCCATTGTGTATATGTACCACATCTTTATCCATTCATCTACTGATGGACACTTAGATTGCTTCCATATGTTGGCTATTGTAAAAAGTGCTGCAATAAACATACGGGTGCATATGTCTTTCTGAATCTGAGAAGTTGTATTCTTTGGGTAAATTCCAAGGAATGGGATTACCAGGTCAAATGGTATTTGTATTTTCAGTTTTTTGAGGAACCTTCATATTGCTTTCCACAATGGTTGAACTAGCTTACATTCCTACCAGCAGTGTAGGAGGTTCCCCTTTCTCCGTATCCTCGCCAGCATTTGTTGTTCTTAGTCTTTTCGATTCTGGCCATCCTCACTGGTGTGAGGTGATATCTCATTGTGGCTTTAACTTGCATTTCCCTGATGATTAGTGATGTAGAGCATCTTTTCATGTGGCTGTTGGCCATCTGAATTTCTTCTTTGGAGAACTGTCTCTTCATATCCTCTGCCCATTTTTTAATAAGGTTATTTGCTTTTTGGATGTTGAGGCATGTAAGTTCTTTATATATTTTGGATGTTAACCCCTTGTCAGATATGTCATTTACAAATATATTCTCCCATACTGTAGGGTGCCTTTTTGGTCTGTTGATGGTGTCCTTTGCTGTACAGAAACTTTTTAGTTTGATATAGTGCCATGATTTCATTTTTGCTTTTGTTTCCCTTGCTCGAGGAGATGTGTTCAGGAAGAAGTTGCTCATGCTTATATTCAGGAGATTTTTGCCTATGTTGTCTTCTAAGAGTTTTATGGTTTCATGACTTATATTCAGGTCCTTGATCCATTTCGAGTTTACTTTTTGTGTATGGGGTTAAACAATAATCCAGTTTCATTCTCTTGCATGTAGCTGTCCAGTTTTGCCAACACCAGCTGTTGAAGAGGCTGTCATTTCTTCACTGTATGTCCATGGCTCCTTTAATCATATATTATTTGACCATATATGGTTGGGTTTATATCAGGGCTCTCTAGTCTGTTCCATTTGTCCATGGGTCTGTTCTTGTGCTAGTACCAAATTGTCTTGAGTGCTGTGGCTTTGTAGTATAGCTTGAAGTTGGGGAGCATAGCCGGCTTTATTCTTCCTTCTCAGGATTGCTTTGGCTATTCGGAGTCTTTTTTGGTTCCATATGAATTTTAGAACGATTTTCTCTAGTTTGTTGAAGAATGCTGTTGGTATTTTGATAGGAATTGCATTGAATCTGTAGATTGCTTTAGGCAGGATGACCATTTTGACAATATTAATTCTTCTATCCATGAGCACAGGATGTTTTTCCATTTATTGGTATCTTCTTTAATTTCTCTCTTGAGTGTCTTGTAGTTTTCAGAGTATAGGTCTTTCACTTCCTTGGTTAGGTTTATTTCTAGGTATTTTATTCTTTTTGATTCAACTGTGAATGGAATTTTTTCCTGGTTTCTCTCTCTGCTACTTCATTGTTAGTGTATAGGAATGACACAGATTTCTGCGTATTAATTTTGTATCCCTCAGCTTTGCTGAATTCAGATAATAGGTCTAGTAGTTTTGGAGTGAATTCTTTAGGGTTTTTTTATGTACAATACCATGTCATCTGCAAACAGGGACAGTTTAACTTCTTCCCTGCCAATCTGGATGCCTTTTAGTCCTTTGTGTTGTCTGATAGCTGTGGCTGGGACTTACAGTACTATGTTGAATAGAAGTGGGGAGAGTGGGTATCCTTGTCTTGTTCCCGATCTTAAAGGAAAAGCTTTCAGCTTCTCGCTGTTAAGTATAATGTTGCTGTGGGTTTTTCATATATGGCCTTTATTATGTTGAGGTATATGCCCTCTATACCCATTTTGTTGAGAGTTTTTATCATGAATGGATGTTGAATTTTGTTAAATGCTTTTTCAGCATCTATGGAGATGATCATGTGGTTTTTGTCCTTCTTTTTGTTGATGTGGTCGATGATGTTGATGGATTTTCGAATGTTGTACCATCCTTGCATCCCTGGAATAAATCCTACTTGATCATGATGGATGATCTTTTTGATGTATTTTTGAATTCGGTTTGCTAATATTTTGAGTGTTTTTGCATCTATGTTCATCAGGGATATTGGTCTGTAATTTTCTGTTTTTGTGGTGTCTTTGCCTGGTTTTGGTATTAGAGTGATGCTGGCCTCATAGAATGAGTTTGGAAGTATTCCCTCTTCTTCTACTCTTTTGAAAACTTTAATGAGGATGGGTATTAGGTCTTCACTAAATGTTTGATAAAATTCAGCGGTGAAGCCATCTGGTACAGGGTTTTTGTTCTTAGGTAGGTTTTTGATTACCAGTTCAATTTTGTTGCTGGTAATTGGTCTGTTCAGATTTTCTTTTTCTTCCTTGGTCAGCCTTGGAAGGTTGTATTTTTCTAGAAAGTTGTCCATTTCTTCTAGGTTATCCGGTTTGTTAGTATGTAATTTTTCATAGTATTCTCTCATAATTATTTGTATTTCTGTGGTGTCTATAGTAATTTTTCCTTTCTCATTTCTGATTCTGTTTATGTGAGTACACTCTTTTTTTTCTTGATAAGTCTGGCTAGAGGTATCTATTTTGTTTATTTTCTCAAAGAACCAGCTCCTGCTTTCATTGATTCTATTGTTTTATTCTTCTCAATTTTATTTAATTCTGCTCTTATCTTTATTATGTCCCTCCTTCTACTGAATTTGGGCTTCATTTGTTCTTCCTTTTCTAGTTTTGTTAATTGTGAGTTTAGACTGCTCATGTGGGATTGTTCTTCTTTCCTGAGGTAGGCCTGTATTGCGATATACTTTCCTCTTAACACGGCTTTCACTGCATCCCACAGATTTTGTGGTGTTGAATTATTGTTGTCATTGGTCTCCATATATTGCTTGATCTCTGTTTTTATTTGGTCTTTGATCCATTGGTTATTTAGGAGCATGTTGTGAAGCCTCCATGTGTTTGTGGGATTTTTCGTTTTCTTTGTATAATTTATTTCTAGTTTCATACCTTTGTGGTCTGAGAAACCAGTTGGTACAATTTCAGTCTTTTTTAATTTACCTGTGCTCTTTTTGTGGCCTAGCATATGATCTATTCTTGAAAATATTCCATGTGCACTTGAGAGGAATGTGTATTCTGCTGCTTTTGGGTGTAGAGTTTTGCAGATGTCTGTTAGGTCCATCTGTTCTATTGTGTTGTTCAGTGCCTCTGTTTCCTTACTTATTTTCTGTCCTTCAGAGTGAGTGGAGTATTGAAGTCTCCTAGAATGAATGCATTGCATTTTATTTCTCCTCTTAATTCTGTTAGTATTTGTTTAACATATATAGGTCCTCCTGTGTTGGGCGCATAGATATTTATATTGGTTTTATCTTCTTGTTGGATTGACCCTTTTATCATTATGTCATTTCCTTCTTTGTCTCTTGTGACTTTCTTTGTTTTGAAGTCTATTTTGTCTGATAACAAGTACTGCAACTCGTGCTTTTTTCTGCTCATTAGTTGCATGAAATGTCTTCTTCCATCCCTTCACTTTTAGTCTGTGTATGTCTTTGGGTTTAAAGTGAGTCTCTTGTAGGCAGCATATAGATGGGTCTTGTTTTTTTATCCATTCAGTGACTCTGTGTCTTTTGATTAGTGCATTCGGTCCATTTACATTTAGGGTGATTATTGATAGGTATCTACTTATTGCCATTTCAGGCTTTAGATTCGTGGTTACCAAAAGTTCAAGGTTACCTTCCTTACTATCTAAGAGTCAAACTCAGTTAATATGCTATTACAAACACAATCTAACGGTTCTTTTTTTTTCTCCTTCTTTTTCTTCCTCCTTCATTCTTTATATATGAGGTATCATATTATGTACTCTTTGTCTATCCTTTGATTGACTTTGGGGATAGTTAATTTAATTTTGCATTTGCTTAGTAATTAGCTGTTCTACTTTCTTTACTGTGGTTTTATTACCTCTGGTGACAGCTATTAAACTGTAGGAACACTTCCATCTATAGCAGTCCCTCCAAAATACACTATAGAGCTGGTTTGTGGGAGGTAAATTCTCTCAGCTTTTGCTTATCTGGGAATTGTTTAATCCCTCCTTCAAATTTAAATGGTATCTTGCAGGATAAAGTAATCTTGGTTCAAGGCCCTTCTGCTTCATTGCATTAAATACATCATGCCACTCCCTTCTGGCCTGTAAGGTTTCTGTTGCGAAGTCTGATGATAGCCTGATGGGCTTTCCTTTATATGTGATCTTATTTGTCTCTCTGGCTGCTTTTAATAGTCTGTCCTTATCCTTGATCTTTGCCATTTTAATTACTATATGTCTTGGTGTTTTCTTCCTTTGGTCCCTTGTGTTGGGAGATCTGTGCACCTCTGTGGCCTGAGAGACCATCTCCCTCCCCAGATTGGGGAAGTTCTCAGCAATTACCTCCTCAAAGACACTTTCTATCCCTTTTTTCTCTCTCTTCTTCTTCTGGTACCCCTATAATGTGAATATTGTTCCATTTCGATTGGTCACACAGTTCTCTCAATATTATTTCATTTTTAAAGATTCTTTTTTCTCTCTGTGCCTCAGCTTCTTTTTATTCCTCTTCTCTAGTTTCTATTTCATTTATCATCTCCTCCAGTGTATCCAGTCTTTTAATGCTCTCCATTGTGCTCTTCAACAATTGGATCTCTGACTGGAGATCATTCCTGAGTTCTTTTCTTTTCTTTTCTTTTTTTAATAATTTACTTTGGTATCATTAATCTACAGTTACATGTGTAATATTATGGTGATTAAACTACCCCCTTCATCAGGTCCCCCCCACCAACCCCATTACAGTCACTGTCCTTCAGCGTAGTGAGATGCTATAGAGTCACTATTTGTCTTCCCTGAGTTGTACAGCCCTCCCCGTGCCCCCCCAACATTACATCTGCTAATTGTAATGCCCCTTTTTCCCCCTTGTCCCTCCCTTCCCACCCATCCTCCCCAGTCCCTTTCCCTTTGGTAACTATTAGCCCGTTCTTGGGTTCTGTGAGTCTGCTGCTGTTTTGTTCCTTCAGTTTTTTTCTTTGTTCTTATACTAAACATATGAGTGAAATCATTTGGTACTTGTCTTTCTTGGCTTCATTCCTGACTTCTTGAATGTCTTTCTCTACTTCTATGAGCATGTTAATGATTTTTATTTTGAACTCCCTTTCCGGGAGAGTCATGAGGGTCAATATCATTTAAATCTTTCTCAGGAGTTGTATGAATAATTTTACTCTGAACCAGGTTCCTTTGACATTTCATATTTGCGTATGGTGCCCTCTAGTGCCCAGAAACTCTACTCTCTAGAGCTGCTCAGCCCCTGAAGCAATGTCGGGGGTTGCAGGGGAGTGGTATTGGTGCCTGCAGGGAGGAAAGAGCTGTTTCCTGCTTCCCGGCTGCTATGCCTGTCTCCACTGCCTGAACCAGTGGGCCAAGCACACAGGTATAAGCCTCTATGCTTTGCGTTTGTAGTTCCTTTAGACAGATCTTCTCTCTGGCTGGGCTAATGCCAGGTAGGGTTTGCGGGTTTGCAAGCCAGGTGGGGCTGGCCAGGAGAAAGGCGCAGTAGGCTGCCTATCATGGAGGGGATTCTTGTAGCTGTGTAGGCAGCCATGGAGCTGGAGCACCTGAAGATCGTGAAAGCTCCAACCTGCTGGGCAGAGTGGACCCGGACAATTTTTGTCTATCTGTTCTTTCTCCTGTGCAGTAAGCTCTGTGCAGTCCTTGCCCCTTTAGCAGCCCTCTTGCTAAGGGCTTCCTTGTTAGGAAGTCTCTCAGACTGCCCGCCTTTCTTTTGTCCCAGAGCAGCCTGATATGGATCCCTGCTGTCCAAAAGTGGCTGGAATCTCAGTCCCTCCAGGAATTCTGTCTTAGCTTTCCAACCCCGTAATCACTAGAGTATCATGCAAGCACCATGAAATGTAGGTTTGTGCTCCCAGAGCAGCTCTCCGGAGTTAGGTATTCAGCAGTTCCAGGTCTCCACTCCCTCCCTGCTCCATTTCTCTTCCTCCCACAGGTGAGCTGAGGTGGGAGAAGGGCTTGCATCCTGCTGGGCCACAGCTTTAGTAGGTTACCGTGTTCTGTGAGGTCCGCTCTTGTCTCCAGGTGTATGCAGTCTGGCGCAGTCCTCTTTCCTGTTGCTCTTTCAGGAGTAGTTGTATCAGTTATATTTTTGTATTACATGCGGTTTTAGGAGGAAGCCTTTGTCCCACCTCTCATGCTGCCATCTTTTTGGGTTCTGCTTTTTCCATGTCTAATTCACGAGAGGATGTCCTTAATTGATACTTGAAAAGAAAGTTGTGAATATGGAAGCATGGATGACTGTCTTTCCAGAAGATAATTTTAGCTGGAAGATTAATAGTGAAAATTTGAAATTTAATAGTGTGTTAGATTGCCAGTGCCATTATAATTGCTTTCTTTATTTAGTACATCGTGGTGAACAAATGATTTCTACTTAAATCTTTTCCCCTCATGTCCCAGCCTGCTGCCCATTTTTCTTGAACAAAGCTCTCCGAGATAGTTATTTGTTTTTCTCAACTGACCATTGCTTGCCCTTTAATACCCTTTACTTGTTCTTTAAATAAACCTGTTTCCCTTATTCTTTTTTTTAACAGCCCTTCTGATAGTTGAAGTTCTGGGTTTTTTTTTTCTCAGCAAAACAAACATATTGCCGGAATACAGTTTTCTAAGCCACTACTTTGATCGTTATAGTCCAGTCTGACCTCCATAAATCTGGAGTGGCTGCCCTTGTTGGATCCCAACGACACCTTATCATGTGATCCTGCTTTGGCCAAGCTGTGAGTAGCTGTCCTTACTGGTACCACCTGCCGAATGAATGGTTTGGATACCCCCGCACCCGGCCATATTGGAATCCTGCTACTACTTTGGCACCAAAACTTAAGGCTAATTTCTATACTGCTTTCTTTAGTGTCCTCCCTATTCTCTAAATAATCAGTAATCTAGCTTGTGCCATCCATTTCACAGTTTTGGGCTTATTTTCTTTTATTAGTATTTATTGAATATTGCAAGTTATACCTCCAACTAAACTATAAACTGAAGACAAGGGCTTATTACCATAGCATCTCAAATGTTGGAAGTTGAAGTAGTAGTTATTAAATTACTTTAAAAATATTTAATAATAATAATAATACAGTTCATACCTTAGCACTTAGTGTGTGCCAGGAATTGTTCTTAGTGCTTTAAACACATTCTGATTTGGTCTTCAGAGCTTGAGTTTGGTGCTGTTAAGGCATAGAGGTTAAATGACTTTTGGTCACACAGATAGTAAGTGAATGTGCTTAGACTTTGAACCTGGCCTGGCTTCAGAATCCAAGCTCTTAACCACCATATAACACTCTAGGTCTAGTTGAGAGTAATAATGTGTTTGATTGCTAGTGCCATTATAATTGTTTTTTCCTTTTCCTTCCAACATTTCATGAAGAAAATTATCAGAGAGAGAAGCTGAAAGAATTGTATAGTGAACACCCGTGTGTGTGTGTGTGTGTGTGTGTGTGTGTGTGTGTGTGTGTGTGTGTATGCACTCATTTCCTAGAGTCTGTGGTCAACATTTTGTTACATTTGCTCTATTATATATTTATTCATCCCTGTATCCATCTTGTTTGGATGCATTTCAGACTCAGTTTGACACTTGTATGCTTCATCTCTAAACATTGTAGCATGCATGTCATTAAATACAGTTCAAATTTTTTATGCTAATTTTTATACACAGTGAAATGTACAGATTTTAAGTGTAATAACTGGTGGGTTTTTATAAACGCACACACTTTGTAACACAAACCTCTATCAAGATAGAGAAATTATATGGTTCTGTTTTTATTGGATATTGGACTGTCATAGGTCAAGTATGTGAGGTGTATGTTCTTCATGCCTTCCCTCCCCCAATGAAAACCTGCTTTTTTTGTTTGTCCCATGATCTCTCATTGGTTTTTTGGTTAATTACACTGACCTCATTGAGAGCAGGACCGTCTGTTGCTCCTACTTGGCATGGAGACCATACTCAGAGGTGTGATGAATGATAGGCTTGTTAATGTTGGTCGTTATTTGCACTTTCTAAAGCACTATGTGTGCAGACCCTTAATTGATAATAATTTCTTTGATATGTAATGTTTCAGGTTATTTTCATAAATTATGTAGACCTTTTTCCCATTAGTTTTCTGATAGAACATGTTTTGCTCAAGTAATTTTGATGTTGAGGAGATGCTGCCCTTGAAACCCATTTTTTTTGTTGTTGGCTGCTGTTGGATAGATACTGTTTGAAGATTTCTCAGACTGCTATAGGATGAAAAGTGTGGTTCTGTGAGGCTCTTCTCCATCTACACTCAAGCTCTTGATGATCTCATTCAGGCTTATAACTTAAATACCTCTATTCACTGATGATGACTTCAGAATTGTATTTCCAGTCTAGATCTTTACCCTGGACTTGTCATCCCTGCTAGAATGGCTAATAAACATATCAATTTTAACATGGCAAAAACTGAATGTTAATCTTTCACATCCTTCCTCTTCCCAATCTGTGCCAGCCACAGTGTTCTCAATCCCAACTAATACCAAGTCTTGGAATTCAGTTGCTGGTTAATACCAGAATAAGAGTCTAGTCTTTCATAGGTTTTATCTATTCTCCCCCCTCCCCTTAAACTGAGGAGTGTGTGTGTGTTTAAAAATTGGCATAAAATATTTAGAGGGCAAGATCTTCAGAATACTGGTAATTATTTTGGGAGGCCAGAAGATTTGTGTTTTTAACAAATCTGTTTAATAATTTTTGTAACATTTTATGGCAATGTATTTGGTGTGAATGTCAACTAGACTTCAGATAACCCCTTTTAGTTTGTTGGTTCTTCATATTCCATCCGTAATTCACATCACATCTAATTCTAAGCAAGCACAAAATGGGTGAGTAGATGATGCCCACACTCATGCACTGTAATGTCTTTTGACACTTCAGGAATGCTGTACAACAAAGAAGAAAGTTCCTGACCACCTACTATTAGGTTTTCATGTAGAGTAATAGATAAATCTTAGAATGGCAGTTTTAATACAGTAATAAAATGGACTCTAGTTGTTGGAAGTTGATGTCAAGTGTCAGCAGTTCTACACCCACTGGCCTGAAGGGATTGTCAGAAGTAAACAGGGAGAGGTGGTGCCAGGGTACTCTCCCAGATGCCTACAGGAGTATCTGAGGGTAGTCAGCTTCTTTCCCTTTCTTTTCACTGCCATTTCCGCCTCTCATGAACTTCATGGAAAGGTTAGGGAAGTTGATAGAAGTAATGCTGTCAGGGTTACTTCTGAACACCGTTCGTAGTGTGTGCCTGGCATGGGACAGTGACCACTGCCTAATGCTTGTGTCTTTTTTTCTATGTGGAGCAAATACTGTGGCAGAACATACATTTATGTGAAAGGTCAGTGTCTTTGTGGCCAGTTCTATCTATGGAATCCTAACAAAACTTCTATGACATTTAGACTGTAGATAAGGGAAGTGAGGATTATTGCTTATCATTACCTAAAGAGTTCTACAGTTTCTCAGATTTTCACAGACTATCTCCTCTACACCCATGTCCTCTGTGCCCCAAGGCATATTACCCATCCCCAAAGAAAAACAGTGAGATAGCTACTTATATTAAAGATGTGAAAGAGTGTTGGAGATTTTATTTGGTCACAGAGCTGTAGCGAGCACTAATTATTAAAAGCAGATACATTCTTAAATAACTGGTATTCCTGGTCTTTTAAAAGTAAAAGCAAAGTTGAAAACACTGTTTGATACTTGGATCTGTACAAAGAGAAGGGTAGACAGAGAAGACAACTCAGATGAGTGATTGATTGTGTTTATAATAATATTTCCCAAATTGTGTGGATTAGTTTGCAGCATCAGCACTTAATTTTGTGGAATGGAGAACTATTTTAAATTCATAGATATTTCTTAGGAGGTGCCTGCTCAGCAGTGGATATACTGTAACAGAGTTTCTGCTCAGTAATGTGGTTTTTCTTGGAATTTTGGAAACCATGAGGAGAAGTAGGTATGTGAAAAGTTTGTTTATGTGCTGGTAAGTGAGGAAAGAGAGCAAGCCCAGTGTCAAGAAATGTGGGAAAGTGGAGAAAAGTTGTGGATGAAGGAAGAGATAAAGAAATTTTCCTTGTTGCATAAACTGCATCATGATCTTTGAAAGAATATGCCAAGAAAGAAGTTCTTGACATGGAAAATCTGGGCCATAAGATCTTCAGGTTCTGGTAAGACTAAATGCATGTACTCATTAAGGCAGGTTAATTCCAAGCAAGCTTTATTTAATAGAAATTTTGGTAATATTGAGGATCACTCCAGCAATCACAAGACATACTGTCATATGTACACCCTCAGAGAAGACTGATGGCTTATCTTTGCATTTTTTAATTCTCATACCTCTTCTGCTCATATACCTCAATAATTCTGGCATATCTGCTTAGGAACCAAATCTGCCACAATTAGATGGGCTGCTTCCTAAATTAGATGTGGTAGACTGGAAGTACATTTTTTTTTTCTAAGCAGGGGGAAAAAAAAGAACAAATAGTGATCCTTAATTCTCAGCCATATATTTTGTCCTAAAATAAAATTGTCAGAAGCTGAGATATCAATGAGATTCTTAATTCTCTTGAAAAATAGTATCCTATGTAAACATATATATATATATAGTATGTATTGTCAATAATTTTACTGAATAAGGAAATGAAATATCACTTGATTTTAAGTGACTACCTTACCCAGAAGGAATTTTCGAATTAGGGATTCTAAATCTTTTGCAATTTAGCTTTGATTTATATCCAAACCAGAGTAATGTCATGTCTATTACTATAATAAATTTTATAAGGCAGATAACTTGACTGTGAGATAATGTGGTTAGTGTTTTATCAGTATTAGATATAAAAAGTGTATCCAGACTTTTGGCTTATTGAAAGCCCTCACTAATTATCAATCTTCATTTTAGATGCTGTACATTAACTTGGGGAAGTAAGACTAGAAAGTAGAGTTTTGGGGAGCAACACAAGAAGTCTGACATGTTTTTATTATGATTATATCTCTGTTTGATGGATCTGTTGTGTCTAGTTCTCTACATACCTAGTATTAAAGATAGAAAACATGTATTGAATGTTTATCGTGTGCCGGCCTGTTCTCAGGACTTCACATGTATTAACCCCCTTATGGTTGTTACTGCTATTAATTCCATGTTTAGAGGTGAGAGGCCCAAAGCACAGTGAGTTTGAAGAACTTGTCCAGGGTCACAGGTCCAAGTGTGGAAGCAGGTCTTTTACTCACTGTGCTGTTTGCTCCAGTTGAAATCTAAGTGTTTTTTCTAATGGTGTGTAGAATGAATTTAAAATTTTAAAGAGACAGTTAAATTTCCGATAGCTGTTCAGGCCAGTGAATTTGTTTTCTTTTTAAAATGTGGCTGCTAGATTTCTTTTTAATTTTTTTAAATTTATTTTTTATTGAAGTATTATTGATATACAATCTTATATTGGTTTCAAATTTCCAATGCAGTGGTTCAGCAGTTACCCACTATACTAAATCTTTACCCCCTCTAGTGCAGTTACTGTCTGTCTACATAGATGTTCCATAGTCATTGACTGTATTCTCCATGTTGTACTGCCATCCCTGTAAACAACTTACATTATGATTGAGAATTTTTGTGCCCCTTTATCCCCCTTCCCTCTCACCCCCTCCCCTCCCACCCCAGCCCCTCTCTCATAGTATCCACTAGTTACTTCTCAGAGCCTTTGAGACTACTCAAGCCAGTAAATTCTTTATCTTTTTAAATGTGTATTTTCTTAGGAAGTTAGTTATCATCTTACAGATTGTTACCCTAGGGACATTTATGATTACCATCAGCACATCAAGAGATGATGCATGAAATGTGCCTCTCTTCATTCATGATGTAGTGGAAGACTTTTTAATTTTAAATTATATTCCTTCTAGTCTAGAAGATTTGTAATGTAAGGAAGTAAGTATTTATTGAGTGTCCCTTAAGCGGTACTTTGGGTTCCAGGGTTGTGGTAAGAGGAAACATGAACTGCTTGTGCAAGTACATGCATGTTCATTGTTGCCAACTTTACAGAGTCCAGCCTTGGGCCATCACAGGTATGCAGTATGCTTGTATAGGCTCCTTACCCTTAGCTTTTTCAAGGGTTGACGTGAAGAACAAATGTGCCCATTCTCCAAAACCTTATTGGAGATAAATTCTGACATGTTTCCTTATTCCTACAGGTTGGCTCTATTTTATAAATAATTCACAGGCTTTTGCACTAAAGAGTCCCCGCCATCCCTCACCTCCCACCCATTCCCCCAATAAACAAGTGTGTTTCCTTTATCAGATGAAAGCTGTTGGTTTTGTTCTTTGCCTTAGCCCTCAGAAAGATCAAGGCCAGGTTAGTGCATACTAGAAATGATTATTTCAGTGCTGTGCTAGGGCTTTTTATTGGACTTAACAAAACCCTTTGGGATCTGGTGGTATCTCTAGACTCATACAATATTTGTGTTATTATTTCAGGAGATTTTTGCATCCTGTGAAACATATCCTGGACCTTAGGGTTAAAAATCCCTGCTTTTGATCTTTTTTTTTACATCCTTATTTCAACCATCCTGTATGCTACGTTTCCTTGACTTTACAGAAGTAGATTATATGTAAATGATAAATACGTTGTTTTAGATGCTAAGAAGTTGCTGCTTGTATTTGGTAGTGAGGCCATGGGAAGTGTTTTCGTTGATCATAAGAGAGACTTTTTTGGTTCTTAGGATGAAACAGATAGTCTATTATAAATGGCTGTAGAGTGTGTGATGGATTTCCAGAAGAAGCAACCTTAAGATTGTGTGTGTTTGTGTGTACAAATGCCAGGGCCTAAATATGGAGTTCTTGTGCTCTGAACACAATTATGAATGGGTATTCATTAAAATTAGGACATTTATTTATCTCTTCACCGTGGTTCTTGGTAAAATCTCTTGATGAAAGTTGTAAAAAGGCTTTGAGAGTTGTCTCTGGTGCTGCAGTTTTAAAATATGGTTCCCAAGTGAAGGAAGAGACTTCTGTCTTTGGGTGTGGTGGATTCATTGGCCCCTGCCTTCAAGGTTGTTGTTCACAAAATCTCCTTCATGTTGGGTTTCTAATGGGAGGTCCTGAGTTGGAGGCAATGAGCTAGGCTTGGGCCTCCATGTATAAAGGGATGGTGTGTTCAGTTTATGGGTTTTGCAGGATAGGGTGATTGTACTTGCCTTTGAAGACTTCTTCCTCTTTAATGTCTCCTTCAGGTAGGGGAAGAGAGGTTCAACATCTGTCCCTTAAGAGTGTTCCCAAAACACTGGCTAGTGAGAAGTAACTCATGCTAAGGAGAGATGTTTGGATAGCTGTGATTTTCACCTTTTTCCCTTCTCTCTTTGTAAAAGACAGTTTGTAGTACATTTTGTCTAAGGGAGACTTGAGTACCCAGCTGGTTAGATATATTTAAAGAAAGAAAAAAATCTCTAAACAGACCTTGAAGAAATCTATTATAAATTTGAGTGGGAACCTGAGAGGGCTGTGGCATACAAGCAAAACTAATTAAAATAACTGATAAAGGAATCAGATGTAACTTTACATTGGATTTTCAAGATTAAAATGTACTTGAATTATGTTAATAAGCTCTGCTTTTAACTCCATGTGAAGTATAAGAATTAGTTCCTTTTTGCAATTTGAAACCACTATCACCTATGCCCTCTAGTGTATACAGGACAAGTTTGACAGTAAAATTTTATTTCGTGTTCCTTGCCTCTGCCCTAGTTACAGCTGAGATTCCTGGTGTGACAGCTCTTTTAGACTCTCTGGTCCCTTCATCCCTGGGGGTTGGGGAAAGGGGTGGCCTTGTCTCTTCCTACATGTCTGGTCCTGCCTCACTGTTCTGGGCCCAGAGAAGCAATAAGTGCATCCTAGTGAGTATGACAGCTCCTGGCAGTCAAGTCCTCAAGGCCAGGGCCATTGTGTACCCCATGCAGGACTGCCAGGTACAGCATCCTGTCCTGGGGATGTTTATCTTTGCTGAGCGAGGGACTCTAGTTAAAAATCTTACCTTCCTTTCCCCTAGTCTTACTTACTGAGCTGGTGTCTGGGTAGAGTAAGTCATGCAGGGATCCTAGAGATGTCAGCATGGTGAGCGTCTGTAGACCCCCTCTCAGGAGTGGTGTGCAATGGGTTGCTGGGATCTACTCCCAACCAGCCCCCCTCAAGTAGAGGCCAGGGTGCTGTTTGCTGGATGTAGGCAATCTAGTGCCTTTTTGAAGCTCCTCAGGCTGTGGCAGCAGTCCTGTGTTGGGGCAGGTGGGGGACGGTGGCCAGTCTAGGCCCTGTGAACCCCATGCACAGCTGTTTGACCACTTGCTAAGTAAGGCTTGTGATAGAGCCGCTTCTTACTGCATGACTGCTGTTTATTGGCTTAGTGGGTTTTAGTCAGGCGTCTCCCCACCCCCTGTACCTTTATGTTGTTCTTAGCTTGGTTTTGCCTCTCTGAAGACGAGTGGTGATTAGCTGCCCTTTTTTCAACTGTCACATTTGGCATTGTAGAGAACATGGTACAAAACAACTGTTCATTTAAGGTTTCTATGTCACAAATGGTCTTTCAAGTTTCACATGTCAAAATTGATAGGTTGCCAAGGAGAAGCTAAAAAATAAAGGCATTCACTTTTTACAGTATACACAATTTTAATAACAAAACTTTTCTGTACACTGCACTTTGTTACAATCCTCCCTCCACCCAATATAGTAGTATTTTCTTCCCACCCCCAACCCACTTGCCCACCTCCCACCAAAAAAAAAATGGCTCTTAAGGTGATTGAACACAATATATTTGTACTGTACTTTTAGTTTACAGTCTCAGTGTTTATAGGAAGGTCAGCAAACATTCCATGTATCAAACTTTTTTTTAATTGCCTAGGAAAAATAGATTAGTTGAAGGAGTAGCAGATGTTTCCACATATTTGCAGTAGCAGTGTGAAAAGCTTCAACAGTCATTTTCTATTTGTTTTTGGCCTTAAATTATTCAAGTACTACGAGTTTGCCCTAGGTTAGGAACAGAAATATGTAATTATCTATGGATGGCCTTGTCACCTTTATTTTTGTTTCTGGCTGAAGCACTTTAACCAATAAGCTATGAAAAGCATGACTTTTGAGACAGGTCTGTCACTGTATTGCTCTTATTAGGGAAATGGTCATGTAAGTCAGCTTCCAAAAATAACTATTTCAAAATTTCATATTGATATCTATGCTTCAGAGAGAGAACAGGGCATTTATAGCTTTTCCCCTGATAGTAGCTATGTGTAGGAAGTATGTTTAAGAAAATGATATGTCTGTTTTGAATTTTTGTATTCAGACCTAGTGCTACATAGGACTTATTTTTTTTTGATATCATTAATACACAATCACATGAGCAACTTTGTGGTTTTTGTGGTTACTAGATTCCCCCCCATTATCAAGTCCCCACCACATACCCCATTACAGTTACTGTCCATCAGCGTAGTAAGATGCTATAGAGTAACTACTTGTCTTCTCTGTGCTATACTGCATTATGCAGGCTTATTTTTATTGGAAAGATGAAGTCTAGCTCTTGGTGACTAGCATTAGAATAAGCAGATGGATTTTAGTAATTAGTGGAGTTGGGGAGTTCAATCAGTTTCATTCATTGAATTGGTATAGAAATTAACTTAGGCACATTAAGAAATTACATGTGTTAGTGCAGATTTTTGGCTTAAAAATTAGTATCTTTGCTATTTAGTGTTGGCAGTGGGTATTCTCTGAGTGTGTGTAGATTTGCAGATTTACAACCCACTCTCATTTCAGAAAGGTGATTGAAATCCCTGGCAAGCTACAGAAATGAATATAAATTATTCCAAACTAGCCATTGGTTACTAGGTGGGTACAGTATCATAGCCTTCTTTAGCTTTCCTTTTTCCAGAGAGATTTAATAATTTTTCTGTTTCTTGATTCAGTGGTCACTTTCCTCTAACCTTGAAAAAAAAGAAAAGTGGGGTGGGGGACCAGAGAGTTGTTGCAGAGGATAAAACTAGAGAGAAAAACAGAAGCCCCTAACATTGTGTTAGCAGATCTGCAGTGAAGCTCTGATGCTCTTCCACCCTTGCCAGTTGTTGAAGAGAAGTCATATGACTAACAGTCTCATCTCAAACCTGTGCTGATACCGAAACACAAATAGGCCAAAGTTACATGGAATACTGCCTTCTATTAGGCAGTTGAAAAGGGGAGCTTGCATTTTAAATGAAAAAGGAAAATGCTGTTGGCACTGTACTCACTTTTCTCAGAGAGCATTACCAAAAAAATAGAGGCAAAAAAAATCAGTTATTTTCAACTGGCAGGTATGCTCTGGTGGCCTTGGCTATGCTGTTCTCCTGAATGACTTAATGGTTTGCTTTTCTAATTTACTTTTCTACATATATTAAAGATTTTGCCTATTGGTGGTCATTTTACCAACTATAATCTTTAAGATTAATATAGGGATTCCCAGCAATATTTCTCATCCTTCTCTTCAGAATTTCAATTAATTTTGGTTGTGATTGAAATGATGGAAAATACTCCTCTGCTATCCTTCAAAGCTAGTAAAATCTTGTGTGTTCAGGACACAGTTGTATTGTGGCAAAACAGTCCCCTGACAAGCGTCTGTGTTTACCTGATAAATGGGTCAGTAAATTTTAGCTTGTGGAGCCCTCATTTGTGATGGGGCCACCTGACCCAACCCCTCCAGGGAAGCAGGGAGCTGCGCTCTGTGCTGTAAAATTGGCTCCTGTGTCTGCTCGGTGCAGGCCTGGGGTTTGGTTTAACGAAGATAAAGTGGTCACCACTCAAGATAGCTGAACTTGACTGGGCTGAGACTTTGCCAAAATATCTATCCACTTTAAAAAATGTGATAGCACATGTTTACTGTAATTGGTGATCTTGTCTGCTTTTAAGTGAGATATATTTTCCTTGGGATATAGGTAGACACCCCTCTCTTAGTATTAAACAAGAAAAAATTACAATTAAATCTTGTGGGTTAAACTGTAGTCTTAGCATGTTTTCAATTCAATCCTGGGAAGAAAATATGCCTTGAGGAAAAGGTATCATGTTAATGGTCATGTTAAGGAAAAGATAACTTTTTTTAATGGTAGTGGTTTTCTCTAAGGATTTATACCATTTTTGACATACAGTGTCAGTTGTAAAAACGCTCATTCTTCTAAGGTCAACTCAGTAATCTAATCTCACATTTTTGCTACTAACATGGAACCTTGTTTGTGGAAATATTCTGTATGAATTGGTAACTTGTGTCTAAATCCCACATCTGTCATAGTTTCTCCATAGAAAACATAATTAAAGAAGCAGAATACTTGTGGCTCTTTTCTGCATGAGAAGTGTGGCATCATTATTATTTATTAATTATGTATGTTTTTATTAACATGAGAGAACTTTCCCCCTCCCTTTTCAGCTGCAGTTCCTAGGGCCTTGCTCTGTTTGATGCAGATTGTGTACAGTTACCCATTTGCCTCACTCTTGGCTGCCTTTTAACTTCAGCTAACCCAGTTTTGCGAGTCAGATTTCAGAATGCTGCCTTTCCCTTTTATCCCCTCACCTCCGTGCCACCTTCAGCTTAACCACTGTGTGGCTGCAGAGGCATGTAGATTGTCTACCATGAGAAGGTTTGCCTCAGTAATATGTTCCCTTCATGTAGAAGGAACTGCTCTTATGATGTGAATATGTATCTTCATTAAAAGGTCAAATTTTAGCATATAATATTTAGAAAGTGATTTTTTTCATGGTTCCTTTATAATGTATTCTAGTAAGAATCAGTGTTATGCCTGTTGCTAGCCAGTTATTTTTAATTTGGCTCTTTGAGGTTTGAAAATCAGGAAAAGGCAGAAGAAAGAGGTTTAAACCCTTTGTCAAGGCATTTTTGATCATGACAGTTCAGAGAGAGAGTGTGTGGTTTTTTGTGTGCTTTCCAGCTAGTGGGAATCATTCCCAACCTAGGGATAATAAGTAAGGTCATAGGATTATTGACTCAGTTTATCTCTTTTCTCTCCAAAATAATTTCTAAATATTTTTACATATAAAGGAAAATACAGAATTTAGTGAACTAATTAATTAGTAAAAGGGTAATTTAGTACTAGTTTAAAATACTTGTCTAAATGCCACAAAAATCAAAATGTCCTTAAAATCTAGAGATGTATGATACGAAATCAATGTAACTATTTAGTATTGATTTCATTGCAGTGAAACTTTTTCACAATCACTTGGATTCATTGTTTAAATATATTTTAGAGAGTCACTCAGCTTATTTAGAATTACATAAAAGGTTCTGGTTTGATTATGTGGACTTTGATAATACCTACTAACCCAGGCAAAAACTGAAAGAAGAGCATTTCATGTTTACCAGTCTTCAGTATATGTGAAATTCTACTTCCCACCGGCAGTAAATTGTAGATTTGAGTAAATACCAAATTATCATACAAGAAAACTTTGCTAAATCTCCTTTTTAAAAAGCAGCAAGCCAGTTGTGGTACTTGGGATGGAGAGCAGTGATCAAACAAGTATTGATCCGTATCCTTTTCTACTCGGGAGCTTCTTTCCAAACTGTTTTCAGTAGAAAAAAATAGCATATGGAGACTTTAGTGTAAATGTTTACCCGATAATATATAATTACATACATGAAACATCTTATTTTGAAGTAAGCATTTTTAGACTTTCCAGCAAGAATGCAAAGTAATATGAGCTTGCTTCATTTTAACACTTAAAATATGGTTTCATTAAAAAAAAAATTAAAAATACTTCAACACTTCAAAAACTTAAGTCTCCACTTGGTTTGGAAAATTAGGCTTAATGTCACCATTGGTAAAAATTAGATATGTATTTAGCCCCTACTATGTAAAATAGGTTACTTATCTGATGTAATTTTTGATGATGAGTAGATATTACACTTCACATTCTTTGTATGGCAGCTGCTGACACTTGCACTGTCCATAACCATTAATGATGATGAAGGGTCCTTCATGGGTGGCTTCGTATTCATTATATGGTCCTTGGTCTGACATATTTGACATATGGAGTCGTGTTTGGGATCGGAGCTGCCTGTGGTTCTGAATCATTGAGCACTGTCTAATTCTTCTTAAAGTGGGAGGGCAGCACTTCCTGGAGATGAACACTATAAAAATAATAAAAAAGAAAGAAAACAATAAAGCCATTGTTCCAGTAATTACCCGCTGAGTGAAGATGGCATTGTCTGGTTCAGGAAAGTGTTCCTCAGTAGTAACTGCTATGCCTGCAGTAGTTGGGATTTCTTTGTCTCCTACATGGTAACTTGATGAGCTTATTCTTTTTGTATATTCAGTGGTTGGATCTCTATAAGTTGTAGCCATGGCAGTGACAGTGGTT
The DNA here is from genome assembly GCA_032199065.1 of Smutsia gigantea. Classification (NCBI taxonomy): domain Eukaryota; kingdom Metazoa; phylum Chordata; class Mammalia; order Pholidota; family Manidae; genus Smutsia; species Smutsia gigantea. Next base: position 31,331 of record JAVSCE010012820.1, read on the forward strand.
GATAAATTCCAGCAGAGCTGAAATCCATGGACTGCATCTAATATATCCTCCCCTTGGGTGTGGTCAGGGCTGTGGCATAGGATAGAATGCTCCCACCGGCCTTGGAAACTGCCCAGCCAGGAGGCCAGAGCACATATTCGAGGGCTGCATTCCCACAGATTGCCAGAGAGACCAATGGTTGTGAGGGATCTCAGGGAGTTTAAGATCTTGGAATCAAGGCTGTTTAACTTGTTGTTATCCATGAGGAGTGTTTTAAGATTAGGCATTGTTTCAAACGCTGTCAGGTCGATGGCTTTGATTTCATTTCCAGTCAGGTCTAGCTTTTCTAAAGTGCCCCAGGTCCACTCCATCCCACATGTCAAGTTGCTAATTTTGTTCCATTGTAAGAAGAGCGTGTGCAGACTGCTTAGCCGTAGGAAATGAGCAAAATTAATCTTCGACAGCTGATTGTGCTCTAGGTGAAGCTCTCTCAGTTTGATTAATCCTGCAAATCCATTGCGAGCTAAACTTCGCAAACGGTTTGTGCTCAAATCCAGAAACTCCAGACTACGACAGTCCCAGAACAGGCGTACTGGGATAGTCCGCAGGGAGTTGGACCGTAAATGCAAGGTCTGCAGCTTCCGAAGGCCATAGAAGAGTTCTGGGTGCAGAGATGACAGCTGATTAAAAGACAGGTCCAAATTTTGCAGGTTAATCAGTTGGGTAAAAGTTGTGTTTGGCAAGTAAAATATTTTGTTGGAACTTAAGATTAATTCCTTAAGTTTATATAGTCCTTGAAAAGCATCTTCTTTTACTGTTGAAATTTGATTGTGGTCTAAGTGGAGCCAGGTAAGTTGACTGAAGCTGGCAAATTGATCCCTTTCCAGCTCTGTGATGTGATTGTGCCTCAGGGACAGGCCCAGAGAGCCCTTGTCTGTGGCGTTTGGCACTGAGTGGAAGCCCTGAGAGTCGCAGTAGAAGAGCAGCTTCTCGCAGCGGCATTTGGGTGGACACGCCATACCCAGGGCAGGCAGCATTTTTAAAACCATACTCATTGCATATATTGCTGCCAGCATAGGGGCCCCTAATGGCCACTTGAAATGTGAGCCTGCAGAATATAATTTAAAGAAAACAAGAAGATAGGATATATTTCAGCAGAACGTATGGGCTATTAAAAAAACAACAACATAGCATTATGGCGAAAGATTTCACTGCATATAACTTATTTTTCATTTGGTGCAGATAAACTACCCTTGCTACACGACTAGAACAAAACTTAAACCATTAAGAAAGAAGATAAAACATATCCTTTCATCAGCAATATATGCTTTTGCCTAAACATCAAAACCCAAAAATATGATAGTGATTTCCCTCAGAAAATGTGAATTCAGTAGCTTATTTTAAAAACCATGATTCCTTGCCTGCCTATAAAGACACATAAAAGCATGGACTTACCCATTCTTCTGAGCACATTGGAGGCTGCATTCAGTCGCGGTTGTTAGACTCGACGCAGTGAGTCTGTAAAAGGCTCGAACATGCAGGAGCCTTTGACCAGTTTCCTGTTTTCTGTGTCCCAGCCTTTCTAAGTAAAATTGAATCCACCAGGGTGGGTTGTTTTATCCTTAGGATATTCCTCTCGAAAGCATTGCTTTCATTTTCTGTGACCACTCTGATTGCCTAAAGCAATTTTGAATATGTTAATAATTTCATCCTCCTCTAACTGCTCAGATGGTTAAAGGTTTAGTCTCTCCATTCCGCAGCCGTTAGTTCTGTCGGTCTTAACTTGTTGATGGCAGATGGGCGGCTTGTTGCAGAGAAGAGCTCCTGGAGCAGCATGAGTGCATTTACTGAAAAGCTTTTCCGAGAAACGGCACAAGAATGGATTTGCTTATGTGCTGCGGCCACACAGAACTGTATATAGGCTGACGTCACCGGGTGACGTGTCTTTTGTTTGGGTTTTCCAGAAGCTTTACTGTTATAAAGCACTGTGCTTTGTGACAGACAGTATTGGGGTCGTCAGAAGACCCCTGATTACAATAAAGCGAAAAAGAAGAACTCCTGACTTAGAAAACATGGTATTCCTTCAGTGTAGGAAGCAGCAGTGAGGTTGAAATAAAGGCTGCATTCAAGAGGACCCGTCTGAACAGTGAGTTGGCTTAGCAGAGTGATGATTTTTAGTGCTTGGAAGAGCCAGTGTTAGACTGTCGGTTCTGCATAGAGAGATCATCTAAATGGGCAGGAGCCTGCACGATTTATGAAGTGCTGATTTAACAGCAGCCTATGCAAGGTAGTGCCCACTGCTCTGGCAGTTTAGAAAGCTGCTCAATCACTTTGTTGTCATGCTTGGTTAAAACAAGTCTATGGTTTGCTTTTTACATGTGTTAGTAAACTAGCTCAGTGGGCTTGGTTTCTTTGTCATTAAGAGCTTATTAACATCATAAACTAAGAATGGAGGGGAGCTTGCAAAACAAAGCATTTGATTATTTGCTCTTCGAGAATTTCAGAGAAACTCTAAAAGATTTCTCTTTCTGTCCTGTTATTTATTTATTTAGTTAGGTAGGTATCATTAATATACAATCACATGAGCAACCTTGTCGTTACTAGATTCCTCCCATTATCAAGTCTCTACCACATACCCCATTACAGTCACTGTCCATCAGCATAGTAAGATGCTATAGAGTCACTACCTGTCTTCTTTGTGCTATACTGCCTTCCCTGTGCCTCCCCCTACATTATGTGTACTAAACATAATTCCCCTTATTCCCTTTATCCCTCCCTTCCAAACCTACCCTTCCCAGTCCCTTTCCCTTTGGTAACTGTTAGTCCATTCTTGGGTTCTGTGAGTCTGCTGCTGTTTTGTTCCTTCAGTTTTTGCTTTGTTCTTATACTCCACAGATAAGTGAAATCATTTGGTACTTGTGTTTCTCCGCCTGGCTTATTTCACTGAGCATAATACCCTCTAGCTCCATCCATGTTGTTGCAAATGGTAGGATTTGTTTTCTTCTTATGGCTGAATAATATTCCATTGTGTATATATATGTACCACATCTTCTTTATCCATTCATCTACTGATGGACACTTAGGTTGCTTCCATTTCTTGGCTATTGTAAATAGTGCTGCAATAAACATAGGGGTGTATATGTCTTTGAAACTGGGCTCCTGCATTTTTTGAGTAAATTCCTAGGAGTGGAAATCCTGGGTCAAATGGTATTTCTATTTTGAGTTTTTTGAGGAACCTCCATACTGCTTTTTCCACCATGGTTAAACTAATTTACATTCCCACCAGCAGTGTAGGAGGGTTCCCCTTTCTCCACATCCTCACCAACATTTGTTGTTGTTTGTATTTTGGATGTTAGCCATCCTAACTGGTGTGAGGTGATATCTCATTGTGGTTTTAATCTGCATTTCTCTGATGATTAGCGATGTGGAGCATCTTTTCATGTGCCTGTTGGCCATCTGAATTTCTTCTTTGGACAAGTGTCTGTTTAGAACCTCTGCCCATTTTTTAATTGGATTATTTGCTTTTTGTTTGTTGAGGTGCGTGAGCTCTTTATATATTTTGGATGTCAACCCCTTATCAGATGTGTCATTTATGAATATATTCTCCCATACTGTAGAATGTCTTTTTGTTCTTCTGATGGTGTTCTTTGCTGTACAGAAGCTTTTTAGTTTGATATAGTCCCACTTGTTCATTTTGCTTTTGTTTCCATTGCCCTTCGTGGAGATACGTTCATGAAGATGTTGTTCATGTTTATATTCAAGAGAGTTTTGCCTATATTTTCTTCTAAGAGTTTTATGGTTTCATGACTTATATTCAGGTCTTTGATCCATTTCGAGTTTACTTTTGTGTATGGAGTTAGACAGTAATCCAGTTTCATTCTCTTACTTGTAGCCATCCAGTTTTGCCAACACCAGCTATTGAAGAGGCTGTCAATTCCCCATTGTATATCCATGGCTCCTTTATTGTATATTAATTGGCCATATATGCTTGGGTTAATATCTGGACTCTCTATTCTGTTCACTGGTCTATGGGTCTGTTGTGACAGTACCAAATTGTGTTGATTACTGTGGCTTTGTTGTAGAGCTTGAAGTTCGGAAGCAAGGTCCCCCCTGCTTTATTCTTCCTTCTCAGGATTGCTTTGGCTATTTGGGGTCTTTTATAGTTCCATATGAATTTTAGAACTATTGGTTCCAGTTCGTTGAAGAATGCTGTTGGTATTTTGATAGGGATTGCATTGAATCTGTAGGTTGCTTTAGCTTAGGCAGGATGGCCATTTTGACTATTAATTCTTCTACCCAAGAGCATGGGATAAATTCCCATTTATTAGTGTCCTCTGTAATTTCTCTTAAGAGTGTCTTGTAGTTTTCAGGGTATAGGTCTTTCACTTCCTTGGTTAGGCTTATTCCTAGGTATTTTATTCTTTTTGATGCAATTGTGAATGAAATTGTTTTTCTGATTTCTTTTTCTGCTAGTTCATCATTAGTGTATAGGAATGCAACAGATTTCTGTGTATTAATTTTGTATCTTGCAACTTTGCTGAATTCAGATATTAGTTCTAGTAGTTTTGGAGTAGATTCTTTAGGGTTTTTTTATGTACAATATCATGTCATCTGCAAACAGTGTTCTGTCCTGTTTTATAACAGTGTTTTATTATAATGCCAATTGAAAAATAATGCTGATTTGATCTTCGAATGTCTTACTAGGAGAAAAAGATAGGTTGGTACAGTTGTTCAGTATTGCATGCCCTGAGTGTTAACAGTAGAACAGAAATGATTTAGGACAAGTGATACAATATGGCTGGATTCTGACATGATCCTTGCATTTACCTCAGAATCTTAACTACTCCTTCAGTTGAAAACCTCAGCTGGTCGTGGGATTTGGGGCATTGTGACATTCAAGTAAGAGAGACTTTGCACACTTAATTGCTCCTACTGGCACACGTCAGAACTGACTCTGAGCCTCATATTAACTGTTACTGGAATCTTCCTAGTGAGTACAAAAGGTCATTCATACTTTGGAATAGGATTTTTGCTTTGGCTCCTTTTACTTGACCAAACTATCTTCTCCTGACAGATAGTGTGATCACTTCCTAGAACGTGGTTTATGAACGTGCTACTCCACGTTTAGTGTTGTATAAACATGAAAGATACTTCTGTCATGAGTCAGGGTCATATTTTCAGGCGTGACAAAAGTAAGGCTTTTCAGACATCTTACTGTACTGACTTGGCCTTTATGCCAGTTTCTCTCATGGCATTGGCACTTACGCTTTGTGGGGCTTGTCTGAGACCCCAGGGCAGAAACTGTAAACTACCATGGTGTCGGTGAAACTAGGACATCATTGGCCTGTTGGCTTCCAGGGGCTTCATCCAGCTGGATCAGTCCAAGAAGTCATTGTCTTCACGGGGATAGTTTGTGTTGTGATGTGGCTCTGGTGTGAGGATGGGGCCCTGCAGGTGTGTGGTTTGAGTCCTCCTAGAAGCAGACCCCACATGAGTTTAGAAGCATTAGAGGCTTTTTGGGGAAAATGCCAGGGAGGTGAGAGTCAGGGAGAGAGAAGAGTACTCTGCGGGCCAGCAGAATATTCAAACCACACAGCAGGTCTGAAACCTCTGAAAGGGGAGGTGAAGGAAAGCTTCTAAGTTTCTCCAGGCCAAAAAGAAGTCCGCAAGCCTAAGTTGCCATTGAGTGGAACTCTTACACTTTCAGGAATGAGCCTGCTCTAGCGCTCCCACCATTTTCCCACTTGCTGATTAAGGAGGGGAGGGAGAGGTCTTGTTTTTAGACTCCAGGGATGCCACTCCCCCACCGACCTTTCTCCTTTCCATAGTCTGTCCCTCTGTAGGCTGAAAGTTCTTAATCAGGGTCCATAGACTGGCAGGGAGAATTTTGTTGATTGTGCATTTTTCTGTGAATAAAGTTAAATCGGATTCTTACAGGTCTGTGATTCTAGGTTTTAGAGTTAGTGTTCTATAGGAACTTGCTCCCAAAATTTCTGAGGGGAGTCTGTTAAAAGAAGCCCTGGGGATACTAAAAATGCCCTTTCGTCAGACACCTCTGATGAAAAAAAAAACAGGCAGGAAGAGTTGGAACAAATTCTTCCCTGAAGTAACCACTTTAGTTCCATATGGAGAAAAGCATTGGAGTCAATTGGATTATAGCAATGACAATTAGAATTGAGTTTGTATGTGAAAGTTTAGAAGGAAAATCATCTCCTTGCCTGTAGATTCTTGGTTCCATTCTGCTCTGTAGTCCTACCTCTTATATACTAACAAATTGAAAATGCTTGACTTACCCCAGTATGATTTTAACAGAATTGTGGGCAGGGAAAATTGCCCAGAGAAGCACCTGTGCAATCAAGAGTACTTATTTTTTTATGTATCTGGAGAAGGCTGGAGTAACACAGAGGTACAATTCCTTCTGAGTCACCAGCCATCTTGCTCACTTGCCCTCCTTTTGGGTTGGAAAGGTTGAGGCTGTGGAGCTTAAGAAGATACAGTGTTTATCTTAAAGGTGTTTGGAGTACACAGTTCTCATCCATGGAATTTTGTATCATTTTTTAATCTTTATTCAAATAAAAGGACTAAACAGAAACCCATGTTCTTTCTGACTTAAACTTTTTCTTGGCTTTATTCTGCATACATATGCCTTTGACTTACTTAAAGTGGCAGTACAACCTCTGGAAGGTACTATCCTTATCATCTGTTTAATTTTTCATTTCTTAGTTGTTCAGGACAGAGCAAAGTAAAAGTAAAATCTAACCCATCTCTTCTCCCTGTAACTGGTTTTAAGCAAGTTAGGTGAGTCAGACCGCAGGGCCAAGGTTCTCTAGTCATCTGCGCTCCTCTACGTGAAGGTTTGCTTTAATGTAGATTGCTGATTAAGGAGAATTATTTCCCCACTTGGAGAAGTATAGTAACAAATACAGTCCTACAGATAATAACAGATATGTACATGTAGTAGAGAGGGAGCTTGATTTGGCTTTATGCTAAAAAGTCATGTGTTTCTTTCCTCATGCCCAACTCCAGAAATTTTACTACTCCAGTACCAGAAGTGTTACACAGAGGTGCTCTGGAGAAGTATTAAAGTAAACCTTGTCGCTGCTAGTCTTGATTGCTACTTGGATAATCTCCTCATGTTTAGCAAAAAGTGATAGCAGTTTTTAGGGTGAAAGTTTTTCAGTTCTATAGAAATTTTCTTTTAGGTGTCCTATATTTCACTTCAGTGTCCATCACCTGAAGACTTACTATAATTCTAAATGCAGTACTCTTGAGGACATCATGGCTCTATACTAGTATCAGATGATAACTTTATAAAGGGTTTTTCTTTTTTCTGTTAATACAGCCATAAACATAAACATACGTTACTAGTTAATTCTCAGGGATAGTATAGTTTGAGACCTCAGTAATGCATGTCCACTCATACCTGTTTTGTGTCTTTAAAGACAGTATTTTTTATACCAATTTAGTTTCTATTTCTCTATATAATTCAGCTTCCTTGTGCTCAGAATGCAGATTAATAGCAAGTAAACATAACAAAAATCTTACTAAAAATACACATTTGAAAGGATAAAACTTTTTAGGGTTCTTAGTTGACAGCCTCATACTTGGGCCAGTGTTATATCAAGATCTATTTTAGAGTAAATGGGTTTTACTAGCCTTTTTTTTGGAGGGAAGAAGGAAAGGATGGGAGAAAATTATAACAGCTCTTAGAGTTGTTCACACTTTCAAACATGGCGTGTATCTGGAGGCAAAGATATTACTGTTCTTTTAAATCTTTGATTTGCTATTTAAAATAAAAAAGGAAAAACCACTGGAGTTTAGCACTAAACATTAACTTTTATCTTCCCAAGAAACAGAACCTATCTGACAGAGGCAGATAGAAGATGTAAGGATTGATGGTGCTACCGCTCTGTCATGTTGGGAGATGGGCTGAAGAGTAGTTAATAGTCCCAGGCATAGCCAGGGGGTCTGAGAGCCTTCAGAATTCTGGGCTCCTAGAGTTTTGGTGCAATCGCAGGGGATCACTGTCAAGTGTAAATAAATATCTGTCGCTGGGAATCTTTCTGTTCAAATGCCTTTTAAACCATAGACTGTCCACAGTAGGCCTCCAGAATCTCCATTTTTTGGATGCTTGACCCATCTGCTCTCCACTGATTGTGACTTTTAAAAGTCCTTTGTCCTCAGTACGCCCAATGGAGGAGGCAGTAGGAAGGAATGATGGTTTACACTAGTGGTGGTGAGCTGCATTCCTATTGGTGCTGCAGTGTACAAAGTTTGGGATTTCTCCTCGTTTTTGGAGGCGTGTGCTTTTTGGCTGTCATTGCTATTGCAGGGTGGAAGGCTAGGATCATGTGACAGCCTAATTCTGTGTGGTAGCACTGCATTCTGTGTGCAGGGCTAGGTAATAGCAGTAAATTTGGGGGAGATTTACATGAGTTGGACATTAGGTGAAGGAAAGTCTTCGTAGACTCTTGGGCAGAGGTACATTAAAACCATGAAGATCCTTTATTTTGTCCACCATAGACAAACAACCAAACAGAACTATCTTGAAGTCTTGATTACAAATGCACAAACTGATTTACTGAAAGCATTCGTTCTGCCAATGCTTTCATTGTGTTAATGTTTCCCCCTTCCTCTCTGCATGTCAGGCTTCATTTTTTTATTCTGAAATACAGTCAAGTTTGGATTTGTCCTTCCTGGGCTCCCTTTCTTCATGTAGCTTTCTATTTAGATGTGTTTGCTTCTGGCCTACATAGATGGCCACAGGCTATACAAAGCCACTTGCACAGGATAGAATTAAGAGTTAAGATACCCATTCATATTTTCTTGAAGAATCTTTTGATTTTGGAGGGCTATTTTACCCAATTGGCTAAATTCAAAGGGATGAATTTGCATGTGTGTTGGCTAGATGCTACCAGTCTTAGTTGCTGAAGCCTGGAAATATCATTCCCTCAGAATCTTCTTAATGCCATCTGTGGTAGAGGGACAGTGTTAAGGAGCAAAAAAATTGAACTTGTGATGCCATCAATGCGAGAAAATCAATAACAGAAATTTGGCCCAAAGAGAGCAAGATAATTTCTTACTATGAGAGACTTACAGCAGCATGTCAACATGATAGCTGCAGTGGAAACATTAACCCCCATATTCCTGACATGGGGCCTTTTAAGCCTTGAGCTCTGACAGGAGCTGATTCTGTCTGGCTGCTTGTTCCATGTGTGTGTGCACACATATGTGGTTACTGTCTGCTTAATAGCTTCATAGTTTTTTCCCTGTGTGTGTTTGTGAATGTGAGTATGTGTTTAATGGCTTAATAGTTTTTTGCTTGTATGGCTATACCAAATTTATAGACATGAAGTTGTTTTGCAGCTTTGCACACGGTGTAATATAAATGTCCTTTTAATAGCTTTGTATCTTTAGGCAAGGTTATATGTAAGTCCCTAACCATATGTCAGTGAGTTAAAGTTGATAGATATTGCCACTTGGCCTTCAAAAAAGTTTTAAATCATTTCATACTTCTCCCAGTAGTCTGTAAGTGTGTACTAACCACCCCTAAAACAACCCACTCAACACCATATTGGAAGTTAGCAGACTTTACAAACATCTGGGAATGTGATACGTGAAAAATGCTCTCTTGAATTTGTTCTTCTTTAATTATGAGTGAGACTGAGCATCATTTTGTATGCAGGTATAGTGTCATTTTTGTTCTTTTCTGTTTATTTCATTTGCTCATTCCTACTTCCCACTCCTAAAATTGATTATTTTCTTAAAGATTTGTCAGGTGTTTTTGCTCATTAAAAGAAGTTAATTGTGTTCACCAAATACTTTACTAGTATTTCTTTCAGTCATTTGTCTTTTAAAAGTTTTATGGCTTCTGCTCTATATACTTAATTTTAATGAATGGCAAAACTGGTGAGAATCTTTCTTAATATTAAAACAAACACACATTTACTGTATTGTGCTAAAGATCCAGCACTAGTTGGTGAACATGAGATACTGCAGAATCTTTAGTAGAGATTCCCTCTTAACCAATTTATCTTAAATAGGGCAAAGAGGATCAGAGCCCTTTAGAAATTTTATTTTTTTAAATCAACATAGAAACCAAAAGAGTTCCCTTGTTTATCAACAAATCTTAGCCCAGTTTTACCAGTTAACTGAGCATTTTTCAATCCTTCTGAAGTATCCCTAAGGGCTGAATCTTTCATTCTTTTTTTCTGGATTATGAATAGCTTCAAAATGAAAGTCTTATTCTGTGACCTTTATATCCTAAGTTTATATACCTACTTGCCTTATATACCTGTTTGTGTTTCTGAGAATTTCCCCACTTATTATGCAAAGAAGTTATTTAACAAGTAGAAGATTACTATCTGTTTTAGAAAGAAGAAATCTGGTATCTCAAAAAAAGATGGACTAGCATGGACTATCTTAGCTACATGCTTCAGTTCGTGCCAGGATCCTTCTGTTTAATATTGGCTCTCTAACTTTTCTCCATCATGGATTTTTTCATGTTTTCCCCCAGAGGGAGAAAAATGGTTCATACACTTATTCTGATCTACCAGGATTTGGTGGAAGACTGCCATAAATACATTGGGGTTCGCTGATGGTAGTTCTGTGCTGTATAACAGCTGTGTATCTGGACATGGTATAGTCACACTGTGGTGGGATATTTTTAAAGGCCATATGCTAGCATGTGTTTGTTGCCAGACCTAAAAATGCTTGAGCTTATTAGAACTGATAGGACATCTAGACAGATGCCCAGGTGTATTTTCAGGTGTAACACAGCACTGAGTGGAGAAAAATCTAAAGGTGATGTGCAAGGCTGGCTGTCATCTGACAAAATACCCAGACAAACCAATAAAGCCCATTTCTAAGCTTCTACTCTCAGTGAGGGAAAGAAGAAATGTGGGGTGATATGTATGCAGCATTAGAGTTCACTACGTAGTTTTTTAATTTTTAGGTTGAAATAGGTTAACATTAGGCAGACTGGAAACTTGTGTTCTTTGCAATTTAAAGAGAGGGTACTTTTTGAAAGGAATTTGGGGATGTGAGTTTGTGTAACCATTATATTCTAATATTGAGCTACTTAGTCTTCACCTAAGGCTCCCAGTGACTTGCCACATACTCAGTGTCCGCAGAGCCCCTCAGCCAGGCAGAACGAACAGGGTCAGAATGCTTCTGTTGTTCAGGTAATATATACTGCATGATAATGTGCTGCCCAGTCTACAGCAAACCTTTTATTTTACTCCTGTTCATGAGATGAGGATTGGCTCTTTAGTAGACACCAGTCTCCTTTGGCTTTCAAATATTTTTCTTGAGAGTTTTCTTTACCTTTAGAGCCCCTTTTCTTCCCTGAAACCTTCCAGCAGCATCTTGGGTATCACTGCCCACCCTTCTAAAGTTCCTCACCCCCTGCTTTCCTTGAAGGTCTGTATTCTGTGGATTACAGCCTCACTTTTTCTCCCTCTTGTACCTGAAGGTTGAAGATGATGTTCCATTACTTTCTCTCATCTTGGGGGCAAGAGGGTGTGAAGGGCTGGCTTCATATCCCCATTCTAATGTGGGTCTTACGGAATGCCATGGCTGTTTATTTTGTTTAATTTTCTGATGTCTGATGGAGGCATTATACCTAATTAGACTTTCCTGTTCAATCATACCTGTTTCTTTTAGTGAGTCCCTAAGCATTAGGGTTAAAACGTTTGATTTTACCCTCCTTTGCTACTTCTTCCAGACTTACTCTAGATTAAAGTGAAGATAGGAAGCAGTATTTTGGGTTATTGGAAAGCCTTATATTTTCACTAATAACAAGAAAGCAAAAGACTCATAATTTGCCACATAGATCACACAGAGTCCAATGATTTATTTTTGCTATCATTAATGTACAATTATGTGAACAACTTATAGTTACTAGACTCCCTTCCCTGTTATCAAGTCCCCAACACAAACCCCATTATAGTCACTGTCCATCAGCGTAGTGAGATGCTATAGAATCACTACTTGTCTTCGCTGGGTTATACTGCCTTCCCCGTGTTCCCCCGTCCCGCCCCTGCCACTACATTATACGGGCTAATCGTAATGACCCTTTTTCCCCCATATCCCTCCCTTCCCACCCATCCTCCCCAATCCCTTTCCCTTTGGTAACTATTAGTCCATTCTTGGGTTCTGTGAGTCTGCTGCTGTTTTGTTCCTTCAGTTTTTTCTTGGTTCTTATACTCCACAGATGAGTGAAATCACTTGATACTTGTCTTTCTCCACCTGGCTTATCTCACAGAGCATAATACTCTCTAGCTCCATCCATGTTGTTGCAAATGGTAGGATTTGTTTTCTTCTTATGGCTGAATAATATTCCATTGTGTATATGTACCACATTTTTTTATCCATTCATCTACTGCTGGACTCTTAGGTTGCTTCTATTTCTTGGCTATTGTAAATAGTGCTGTGATAAACATAGGGATGCATGTTTTTTTCAAACTGGGCTGCTGAATTTTTAGGGTAAATTCCTAGGAGTGGAATTCCTGGGTCAAATGGTATTTCTATTTTTAGCTTTTTGAGGAAACTCCATACTGCTTTCCACAATGATTGAACTAGTTTACATTCCCACCAGCAGTGTAGGAGGGTTCCCCTTTCTCCACATCCTCGCCAACATTTGTAGTTGTTTGTCTTTTGGTTGTTAGTCATCCTAACTGGTGTGAGGTGATATCTCATTGTGGTTTTAATTTACATTTCTCTGATGATTAGCGATGTGGAGCATCTTTTCATGTGCCTTTTGGCTATCGGAATTTCTTTTTGGAGAAGTGTCTGTTCAGCTCCTCTGCCCATTTTTTAATTGGCTTATTTGCTTTTTGTTTGTTGAGGTGCATGAGCTCTTTATATAAAATTTGGATGTCAACCCCTTATCAGATACGTCATTTATGAATATATTCTCCCATACTGTAAGATGTCTTTTTGTTCTATTGATGGTGTCCTTTGTTGTGCAGAAGCTTTTTAGTTTGATATAGTCCCACTTGTTCCTTTTTTGCTTTTGTTTCCCTTGCTGGGGAGATATGTTCAAGTTGCTCATGTTTATGTCCAAGAGATTTTTGCCTATGTTTTTTCTAAGAGTTTTATGGTTTCATGAGTTACATTCAGGTCTTTGATCCATTTTGAGTTTACTTTTGTCTATGGGGTTAGACAATAATCCACTTTTATTTTCTTACATGTAGCTGTCACGTTTTGCCAACACCAGCTGTTGAAGAGGCTGTCATTTCTCCATTGTGTATCCATGGCTCCTTTATTGTATATTAAATGACCATATATGCTTGGGTTGATATTTGGGCTCTCTAGTCTGTTCCATTGGTCTGTGGGTCTGTTTTTGTGCCAGTGCCAAATTGTCTTGATTACTGTGGCTTTGCAGTAGAGCTTGAATCAGGGAGTGTAATTACCCTGGCTTTATTTTCCTTCTCAGGATTGTTTTGGCTATTTGGGGTCTTTTGTGGTTCCATATGAATTTTAGAACTATTTGCTCTAGTTCATTGAAGAATGCTGTTGGTATTTTGATAAGGAATGCATTGAATCTGTAGATTGCTTTAGGCAGGATGGCCATTTTGACAATATTAATTCTTAATATCCATGAGCACGGGATGTGTTTTCATTTATTGGTATCTTTAATTTCCCTCATGAGGGTCTGGTAGTTGTCAGAGTATAAGTCTTTCACTTCCTTGGTTAGGTTTATTCCTAGGTATTTTATTCTTTTTGATGCAATTGTGAATGGAATTGTTTTCCTGATTTCTCTTTCTGCTAGTTCATCGTTAGTGTATAGGAATGCAACAGATTTCTGTGTATTAATTTTGTATCCCGCAACTTTGCTCAGTTCAGATATTAGATCTAGTAGTTTTGGAGTGGATTCTTTACGATTTTTTATGTACAATATCATGTCATCTGCAAACAGGGACAGACTGACTTCTTCCTTGCCAATCTGGATGCCTTTTATTTCTTTTGTATTGTCTGATTGCAGTGGCTAGGAGATCCAAAACTGTGTTGAATAAAAGTGGGGAGAGTGGGCATCCTTGTCTTCCTGATCTTAAAGGAAAAGATTTCAGCTTCTCACTGTTAAATATAATGTTGGCTGTGGGTTTGTCATATATGGCTTTTATTATGTTCAAGTACACGCCCTCTATACCCATTTTGTTGAGAGTTTTTATCATGAATGGATGTTGAATTTTGTCGAATGCTTTTCCACCATCTATGGAGATGATCATGTGGTTTTTGTCCTTCTTTTTGTTGATGTGGTCGATGATGTTGATGGATTTTCAAATGTTGAACCATCCTTGCATCCCTAGGATGAATCCTACTTGATCATGATGGATGATCTTTTTGATGTATTTTTGATTTCGTTTTGCTAATATTTTGTTGAGTATTTTTGCATTTATGTTCATCAGGGATATTGGTCTGTAATTTTCTGTTTTTGTGGTGTCTTTGCCTGGTTTTGGTATTAGAGTGATGCTGGCCTCATAGAATGAGTTTGGAAGTATTCCCTCCTCTTCTACTTATTGGAAAACTTTAATGAGGATGGGTATTAGGTCTTCACTAAATGTTTGATAAAATTCAGCAGGAAACCAGCTGGACCAGGCATTTTGTTCTTAGGTAGGTTTCTGATTACCAGTTCAATTTCATTGCTGGTAATTGGTCTGTTCATATATTCTTTTTCTTCCTGGGTCAGCCTTGGAAGTTTGTATTTTTCTAGAAAGTTGTCCATTTCTTCTAGGTTATCCAGTTTGTTACCATATAATATTTCATAGTATTCTTTCATAATTCTTTGTATTTCTGTGGTGTCCATACTAATTTTTCCTTTCTCATTTCTTATTCTGTTTATATGAGTAGACTCTCTTTTTTTCTTGATAAGTCTGGCTGGAGGTTTGTCTATTTTGTTTATTTTCTCAAAGAACCAGCTCCTGCTTTCATTGATTCTTTCTATTGTTTTATTCTTCTCAATTTTATTTAATTCTGCTCTTATCTTTATTATGTCCCTCCTTCTACTGAATTTGGGCTTCATTTGTTCTTCCTTTTCTAGTTTTGTTAATTGTGGCATGATATATTTAATGTAATGAAGGAGAAGGGCCTTGAACAAAGAATACTCTACACGGCAATGTTATCATTTAAAATTGAAGGAAGGATTAAACAATGCTCATGTGGGATTGTTCTTCTTTCCTGAGGTAGGCCTGTATTGCAATATACTTTCCTCTTAACACGGCTTTCACTGCATCCACAGATTTTGTGGTGTTGAATTATTGTTAATTGTCTTCATATATTGCTTGATCTCTGTTTATATTTGGTCATTGGTCCCTTGATTATTTAGGAGCATGTTATTATGCCTCCATGTGTTTGTGGGCTTTTTTGTTTTCTTTGTGTAATTTATTTCTAGTTTCATACCTTTGTGATCCGAGAAGCTGTTTGGTACAATTTCAATCTTTCTGAATATACTGAGGTTCTTTCTGTGGCCTAGTGTATGATCTATTCTTGAAAATGTTCCATGTGCACTTGAGAAGAATGTGTATCTTGTTGCTTTTGGATGGAGTGTTCTGTAGATGTCCGTTAGGTCCATCTGTTCTAATATGTTTTTCAGTGCCTCTGTCTCTTTACTTATTTTCTGTCTTGATCTGTCCTTTGCAGTGAGTGGTGTGTTGAAGTCTCCTAAAATGAATGCATAGCATTCTATTTCCTCCTTTAATTCTGTTAGTATTTGTTTCACATATGTAGGTGATCCTGTGTTGGGTGCATAGATATTTATAATAGTTATATTTATATCCTCTTGTTGGACTGACCCTTTTATCATTATGTAATGTCCTTCTTTGTCTCTTGTGACTTTCTTTGTTTTGAAGTCTATTTTGTCTGATACAAGTATTGCAAGTCCTGCTTTTTTCTCCCTGGTGTTTGCATGAAATGTCTTTTTCCATCCCTTGCCTTTCAGTCTGTGTATATCTTTGGGTTTGAAGTGAGTCTCTTGTAGGCAGCATATAGATGGGTCTTGTTTTTTTATTCATTCAGTAACTCTATGTCTTTTGCTTGGTGCATTCACACCGTTTACATTTAGGGTGATTATTGATAGGTACTTATTTCCATTACAGGTTTAGATTCGCAGTTGCCAAAAGTTCAAGGGCAGTTCCCTCACTATCTAACAGTCTAATTTAACTGACTTCGTATACTATTGAAAACACAACCTAAAGGTTCTTCTTTTTTTTTTGAATTTATTTTATTTTATTTTTTATTATCATTAATTTACAATTACATGTGCAATATTTTTATTTTATTATTTTATTTTTTTTAATATAATTTATTTTATTATCATTAATTTACAATTACATGTGCAATATTACGATTATTAAACTACCCCTTCATCAGGTCCCCCCCACCAACCCCATTACAGTCACTGTCCATCAGCGTAGTGAGATGCTATAGAATCACTACTTGTCTTCTCTGAGTTGTACTGCCCTCCCCGTGCCCCCCCAACATTACATCTGCTAATCGTAATGCCCCTTTTTCCCTCTTATCCCTCCCTTCCCGCCCATTTTCCCCAGTCCCTTTCCCTTTGGTAACTATTAGTCCGTTCTTGGGTTCTGTGAGTCTGCTGCTGTTTTGTTCCTTCAGTTTTTTTCTTTGTTCTTATACTCCACATATGAGTGAAATCATTTGATACTTGTCTTTTTCGGCTTGGCTTATTTCACTGAGCATAATACCCTCTAGCTCCATCCATGTTGTTGCAAATGGTAGGATTTGTTTTCTTCTTATGGCTGAATAATATTCCATTGTGTATATGTACCACATCTTCTTTATCCATTCATCTACTGATGGACACTTAGGTTGCTTCCATTTCTTGGCTATTGTAAATAGTGCTGCAATAAACATAGGGGTGCATCTGTCCTTTTCAAATTGGGCTGCTGCATTCTTAGGGTAAATTCCTAGGAGTGGAATTCCTGGGTCAAATGGTATTTCTATTTTGAGTTTTTTGAGGAACCTCCATACTGCTTTCCACAATGGTTGAACTAATTTGCAGTCCCACCAGCAGTGTAGGAGGGTTCCCTTTTCTCCACATCCTCGCCAACATTTGTTGTTGTTTGTGTTTTGGATGTTGGCCATCCTCACTGGTGTGGGTGATATCTCATTGTGGTTTTAATCTGCATTTCTCTGATGATTAGCGATGTGGAGCATCTTTTCATGTGCCTGTTGGCCATCTGAATTTCTTCTTTGGAGAAGTGTCTATTCATGTCCTCTGCCCATTTCTTAATTGGATTATTTGCTTTCTGTTTGTTAAGGTGCATGAGTTCTTTATATATTTTGGATGTCAACCCTTTATCAGATATGTTTTTATGAATATATTCTCCCATACTGTAGGATGTCTTTTTGTTCTACTGATGGTGTCCTTTGCTGTACAGAAGCTTTTCAGCTTGATATAGTCCTACTTGTTCATTTTTGCTTTTGTTTCCCTTGCCCGGGGAGATATGTTCATGAAGTTGCTCATGTTTATGTCCAAGAGATTTTTGCCTATGTTTTTTTCTAAGAGTTTTATGGTTTCATGACTTACATTCAGGTCTTTGATCCACCTTGAGTTTACCTTTGTGTATGGGGCTAGACAGTAGTCAGTTTCATTCTCTTACATGTAGCTGTCCAGTTTTTCCAACACCAGCTGCTGAAGAGGCTGTCATCTCCCCATTGTATATCCAAGGCTCCTTTATCAAATATTCATTGACTGTATATGTTTGGGTTAATGTTTGGATTTTCTATTCTGTTCCACTGGTCTGTGGGTCTGTTTTTGTGCCATTACCAAATTGTCTTGATTACTGTGGCTTTGTAGTAGAGCTTGAAGTCAGGGAGTGTAATTCCCCTGTTTTATTCCTCCTTCTCAGGATTGCTTTGGCTATTCGAGGTCTTTTGTGGTTCCATATGAATTCTAGAATTATTTG
>JAVSCE010012821.1:0-134451 GCA_032199065.1 Smutsia gigantea
GCCCGCGCGACCGGAACTTTCTCTTCGTGGGAGTCATGACCGCCCAGAAATACCTGCAGACCCGCGCCGTGGCCGCCTACAGGTGAGCTTCTGCTCCCACGGCACCGCCTCCTTCACCTAGCATCCCAGCGGGCGGCCCTGCCGACCCCGCGTCGCTCATGCCTCTGCCAGCTTCCCAGACCCGAGTCTCCCAGGGTTCCTGTGGGATTGGGCCGCCCCTCGGGCGATGCCGGTCACTGACAGCAAAGGTCAGAGCGGTATGATGACCGCAGCGCTCGAGAGCAGGGGCTTTCGGAGGGCAGACAGACCAGGGCGGCCCCTCCGGGTGTGGTCCTCACTCTGACTTTGTACATGGCATCTTAGCTTTTCTTGATCCAAGTTCTCTGCTCCTTTGTTAAATGGGCCGACCGAACGGATCTCCCTCATGAGGTCGTTGGAAAACTTCGGTGCGATACCTGTGATGGTGGTGGCCATGATAGTTTTTTCATTCTCTGAAATACGTGCTTTTGCCCTTGCAGAGCTGGAGCCACTGTAAATTAATCTGGTTATTGCAGATTTCATTGTTGAAAGGGGGTGCCCAGAGTAGTTGACTGCACCAGTCTGTTGAGTAAGTGGAAAGATAACCAGCAGTTCCTGGACCAAGGTAGATTTGGTGTTCACTAGTCCAGTTTAGTGATGGATGTGTGTTACCCAGTGTCTGGGCCCTAGTTGGCCATATGAGCCATGAAAGTAGCTGGAATCGGGATTAAAGGAATTAAAATCTTTAGAAGGGAGATGATTTTGGAATGGCAGATTTGTAGAGTGAATTCAAGGAAGAAGAGCGGTGTGGATTCAATGAAGGGGGTGAATGGAAACCTTATATTTGTGAAGTACAGACATGCTTACTGTATGGATAAGATTTGGGATTCATCCAGCCGCAGAGCAAACCAATATGGGGAGGTCCTCTGGGAATGAACTTTTAGAACAGTCAGTGCTGAGTAAGGCCAAACTGGTTGCTGTTAGTTCTTGGTTTATAACCAACATCTTTATAACTTCAGCGTTTAAATCAGGTCCTGATGTAAATATTTAGGCATTAGATGTTGTGAGGGAGGAGAGTATATATGGATCCCTGTTCCTGTAAGGGAGGAAGTCAAGGATTGAAAAGGTGAATAAGCACTAATGTCTGCCTTTTCAGTGCACTGATTCCCCACTCCTGTGTTTCCATTAGGAGCTTAAGTCCAGAGCCCAGGGTCTGCCAGGACGGATCCTAAGTGACTGAAAAGCTTAGAGTGCAAGTAGTGTTAAATTTAGGTAGCAATTTGGGGGCCCTCAGAGCTAAGGTTTTTTCCCAGATCTACCATGAATTACCTGGAGTTTTATGGGGATTGTGCTTTTTGACAAGAGAAGTAGCCACTTCAAAATTGAGCTGTATAAATTGTTCACAGCATAGTTCTGAAAGTAAATCCACATGACTGCAATTTGATGACAGGCTCTGAAATAGTGTGGGGGAAAATTACCCAAATAGTTTGTTCAAATACTAGATGGTGTAACTTCTTGTCCCCCAAACGAAAACATTTTCATGGGTACAAATTCAGTATATACAAACCAGTAAGGGTCCTGGAACACCAGTAATACTCAGAAAATGCCATGCAACCTGGACCTGTGTTACACCTGGGGATGGTCTTTTCCCAGTGCATGTGCTTGGAGCTCTTACTTTTGGCCTCCTTTCCAAATCTCCTACTTCATCTCTTTTTGGGGATGTAGGATTTTATCTTATTGCTTATTTCTTTCAGGCAGTTAGGGAAAAGTAGAAACATAATTTGCCTCTGGCCCAATTCTCCCTTTTTTGTGAAAAT
Organism: Smutsia gigantea; assembly: GCA_032199065.1. Classification (NCBI taxonomy): domain Eukaryota; kingdom Metazoa; phylum Chordata; class Mammalia; order Pholidota; family Manidae; genus Smutsia; species Smutsia gigantea. The sequence goes on from JAVSCE010012821.1 coordinate 1,836, forward strand.
TCAGCCTTTCTGATAAAGGAAAACCCTTGCCAGGAAACAGTATATCCCATCCAGTCATTCTGTTTGCTTTTCTGAGTACCTTTTTTCTCTCTGATCCTAAGAAGTCATTTTTACTTGGAGCCTGGCAGTGGACTTATCCTCCTGGTCAAGGTCCTCTGCTTCTCAGCCTGTCAGCCCTGTGTTTAGGCTCGTTGCAGATGGCACGAAATGAGTTTAGCCTTAAGGAACATTTTGGGGAAGGCCTAAATTGAGATGGAGGTTATAGGGTGTAACTTATGATTATGGCTTTGCAGTGCTTTGCAGCCTGGGCCAAAAGTCCACACTCAGCTCTTAAACTGGAAATTTCATGCACAGTTCTCTATAACAGTCTCCCTGAATCTTCTAGCATGGGGTAGAACTCTAGTGTGGCACTGGGTGTGCTCAGTTTTACATCTCCCTTAAAGCACATATTCATTGTTTACCTTAGAAAAAACTCCATTGTTGTTTGTTTTTGTTTTTTAAAATACAATTATTGTTCTGTTTATGGGTTGAAGGAGGTACCAACATTTTTGGTAAGATAGCACCATGGTGTCCTTTTAATGCTACGTAGGATATTGAAAATAGAATTTAGGCCTAGGGACTAGTAACTGTCTGAGATCCAGAAAGGACCTAAAAAAGAGCCTTTGAAAAACTCGAGGAGATAAGCCTTTCTGTACTAAAGCTGGTGTACTTTCAAGATTGGACAACCTCATCTTTATGGACTTTTACTTTCCATGCATTTCAAGTGGGGAGAGGGGCCACCGAGAGATGTTGGCAGTGTGGTGACAGCTGATAGCAGGCAAGGGACAGATTTTTAAAAGCAGGCACAACAAAACTGAAAGTGTGTCTGGTCAGACATCAGCCAGGGCTAACTTATTCCATAGGCCCTGAGGTGACATAGGTGTTAAGTTTAGAAGAGTGATCCAGGTTCATCAAAATGTTCACATACACTGAGGACTCATCGCTTTCGTTTAACATATAGATGCATGACCCCTCGAAGTTCAGACTTACTGTTGAGGACACAATAGTGAAGATGGTTGTTCTCACTGAGCTTTTCTGTTCCAGTGGGAGGGACAGACAGTGAAAAGAGCATTTCAGCTCGTGTTGGGCCTGTGAAGAAAATAGAACAGGGTAAGGAAAGAATGGGGTGGTGTCCTCTATTAGGTGGTTGGGGAAGAGCTTGGGGAACTTCATATTTGGGCTGAGATGACAGTGGGAAACCGATTGTGTGAATATCACTGATGAGCCTGTGAGGTCAGAGGGAAGAGCTGGTAAATTACAGGGCAGGAACCAGCTTGGAAAGGAACCTGAAAAGGCCAATGAAAGAAAGATGAGGCCTGACAGTGTTTGGTCTCCTGGAAATTTATTTTAAGTGAATTTAGAAAGAAAGCCTTTGGAAGGTTTAGGCAGGAAAGGGAGGTGATTGCATTGTGTTCTAAAAAGTTGATTCTGCATGTTGTGTGGAGAGTGGATGGTAGGGAAACGGAGATGCTAGGAGGTGGTCCAGGTGGGGATAAGGGTGGCTAATAGGAGTGTGGTAGCAGTAAAGGTGGAGAGAATAGACAGTTCCGGAATGCGTGTCTGAGCCAGAATTAAAGATGTGCAGTTGGAATGCTTGTGGGGCTTAGGCAAAGAGGAATTGACAATGATTTTTGCTTTGAAAGACAAGGCGGGTGCTTCTGCCATTTACTGAGGGGGAAGAGACCAGAGGAAGAGTAGACTCAGTGGAAGGAGGTCAGTCAGCAGAGATCTAGTTCTGCACCAGAAAAGTTTTAAGGTGGCTTTTAGACACACAGGTGGCTGTATACTTAGGTTTATAAGTGCTATGAATTGAAGATGGAATTGAGAGAAAATTTACATCTGTTGGAGCTGTAAACTAAAATCTGAAGCCCTCTTAAACTAAAATTCCCTGAGGGCTCTGGGTAACTGGGGTTATGCAAATAAACATGTGAAATAAATTGTTTTGACTCATCTATGAAGTTACTTGTATTCTAGCTAATTTCCCTTTAAGATGGTACCATGATTCCTCTAAAGTAATTTATTGTGCTGCTTAGTAGTGACAGATCATCAGAACCCCTGGTCTCCTTGTGTCTTTAATTACGAGCTGCAGTTTTTTTTTTTCGATATTTTTTCTTAGTTCTGTTTGATGTACAGAAGTAAAATATTCGTATAGATCAGTCTTCTCCTTTCTGATTTTTTTTTTTCTTTACCCCTCAGCTCAGCTCAGAAAGTTACTGCCCAGGAGAGGTTTTTAAATGTAACTTTTTTTTTCCTAATTCTATAAAGGATAGAAACTACCTTAACCTCATTTTTTTCCCCCAAATAGCACATTGTCTGAACCATCTGTTGAATAAGCTCCCGTTTCTCTACCAAGTTGAAATGGCATCCTCACACTCAAAATTCCTGGGTATGCTGTTGGACTTTCCATTTTGTTCCATCTTTTCTGTCTGTTCTTGTGCCAGTACCACCCATTGAAATTATTGAAAGTTGAATAATGTTTTAATATCCGGTAGACAAGTTCTCTTTTGTTACTCTTCTGTTTCAAATATTTTTTGGCTATACTTACTTGTTCTTGCTGGGAGAGTTTTGATGCTGTTTCTTTTTTTTTTTTTTAATTAATGATTTGATAAAAAAGAAAAAGCAAACATACTTAGCTTTTTAGTCCCATTTTTATGCCCAGAACACTAAACTAATCCAATACCTTTTATTAGTCTTGATTCTTATCTCCCTTGGGTTGAAGATGAAGAACTGTTTTGTTCTTTCTTTACGTTCTCAGAAGAAAGAGGTGGATGCTTTCCCTTTATTGCCCCAAGAAAGATAAAGGGTACCATTAAAGATTAGCATCAGTCTGTGGGGAATTGTGGGAAGAAAGTTTGAGAAACACCAGCTTTAGGTAAAGGAATTTTATCGCAAGATGTTTTTATACCAGTTAATGGCCTCTTCCCAATGCTTTCAAAGACACACAGTTCCTTTTACTAACTTTAATGAGCAAATCTCAGAGCCCCTTTCCTTATTTCTTGAACTCAGTAAACCATGTTTATTTTAAACAGTTTAGAGCAATAGTTTTTTCAGAATTCAGCTTGGCAAAAATTTACTGAAAGCTTTCTATAATCCAAATCAACCTGTAAGTGAATTTTTGGAGTACAATCTGTTTCACTTTATGAATTACTCCTATAGGAAGGCAAGATTGTATGTGATGGTGTTTTCACTGCATGGGCATTTTCACTTTTCCCCTGCCATTAATTAAGCTGCTCTTTGTTGAAAAGAGATTTATAATTCTATCCCTGCAGAGGTCATTGTCTAGGCAAGGAAACCAATGATCATATTGGATGGTTTAAGGGCTCTGGGGTGCCTGGATGGATTATTGAGGGGGTACAGAAGAAATAGGCCTGTGCTGCTTATGAAGGGGATCGAGAAAGGTCTCACCCACACTCCTATTCGCTAATCTTCCCCTAACTGGTCTTAAAGGCTGAGTTAGGAGTGTTTGAAGCAGAGATAGCATGTTCCTGGAAACATGGCATAGCAGGAAGTAGTGAATGAACAGTGACAAAGGGCAGTTCCTTGGGGCTGAGATCTGAGATCCAGGAATTTCTCTAGAAATTTCCCAAAGGAATTTAAAGATGTTCTCAGAGATGTTACGTATGAAGTGGAAATTTCAAGTATCTTTGTGTTGTGCATTAGGAGCTATGGACCACAACTGATTTTGCTGGTGATCTACTTCTCTAACCATAAAAAGTGATGTGGCAGAAATACATTTATTGAAATGAGGTTCATAATATATTTTAAGTGAGAGTAGGCTATAAAATTGTATGCTCAGTATGAGATCATTTTTGTTTAAAATATGTGTTTGTGTAGCATAGAAAAGAAGGTGTAAAAGTATATATACACCACTATGCTGAATGACTTTTCATATTCTTCTTGGCACTTTTCTATACTTTTGAGTTTTTCTACAATGAGCAATTATTTTGTAATAAAGGTACAGAGCTACAGTTAAAAAAAAGCTGGAGTTGATGACAGCTCTTAGGAAATGTGAGTGCAGTTTTGAGCATGTTAAATTGTAGGTACCTGCAGAAGTGCTGGGCACACATGGCATTTTGGCCCTTGACTCCCTGGAGCGTGAGTCTGGGGTCATTCTTGTTTCAGTAAGTGACAGTTAATCCTGCCCTGAAATGTAGGGGAAAACTCGTTTATTTGGTTATTGTAACTGTGTTTTCCTCAGTTATTGTAACTTCATACTGCTAAGGTGATATTTGGGAGAATCAGGTGACAGCATTTGAATGTGAGAATTTTAGTTAACGATTTAAAAGTAAAGCTGTCCACACACTTAATTCAGTGTCTTTTTTGAAGTGTTTATAGCTATAGGTATTTGTCTAGCCAAGTACATTTGTTTGTGGATGGTTAAAAATAAGGTGTAGTCTGGTCTGATTGGACATCTGCTCTGGGATTGCAAACCCAGAACCTGAAGATTTTTGAAAATGTAGATAATAATGCCATTAAAATGATTGTTTTGTAAGTTGAACTTAGGTACAAAGGCTGATTTGTGTTAAACTTTCTGCTGTGCTTCCAGCCTAACAGTGGAAAATGTTTGGGCAGGATTTAGAGTAGCAAAGACCTAAACATAAGAGTGGTTTCAGTTGCTAGTGTTTGAATGTCTTCTGGCCTTCAGATAAATCCTGCGCAAACTCTGAAGAGGTGTCCTGGATGGGCAGGGCTCTGCCAGGCAGACGCAGAGTGGGTGGAAGTGGCTGAAGTCGGTATCAGGCTGCTTTCCTTATCTGTGATGACTGCTTCCTCAGCCTTGTCGGTGGAGCAGGGACTGCAAAAGAAATGTGGGTTAGAACCTGGGAAACAGGTGTGCAGAATGGAAAAGCCAAAGCCTGACCAGTGGAGGCTTTGCAGTCAGATTGTGTTCTGGCTTTGACAGTTATTAGCTTTGTGATCTTGGGCAAATTGCTTACTTGGCTCTGAGCCTCAGTCTCACCTGCAAAATGTGTGTAACAATACCTCACACACCTTATAGAGTTGTCATAAGATTGAGTGTCTAATGCCCTCAGCACAGTGTCTGCACTCTGTTGCTCAGTAAAGGGTGCCTGTTGGCAGTTAAGCGGGCTTGTTGTGACTGAGTGCCTCAACAGGGAAAGACTGACTTGGAAAGGGGTCAGCCAGAATAGGTTTGGGGTAGTTTTATTGTTTGCATTAAACAACACTACATTTTTTTTTTGCTTTCAATTCAATGTGAAAACTAATTTTGTTCATGCATGATTAAGAGGTAGTTGCGTGTTTATGCTTTAAGTGTACAACACCAAAAACTACAAACTGTATAAGGTAGCTCTCCAACACTTGAGCTTTGGAAATGTATCATGAGAACAGAATTTGCCTCTGTCATTAACACCCCAAATTTTAATTCTTACATTTCAAAGAGGGTGTTTTTGTGGGCTATGCTGATGAGTATTGCCACTGTTTGCTGTGAACCTGGATTCAAAGGGCAGGTTGCTGTTAGCTCTTAATACCTTGGAACTGCCTCCTGGGCTAGTGCCCAGGCTATTGTTGAGATGGGAAGCTGTAATCCACCCACTGAGAGCTTTATTGAGAATAAAAAGGTTCTGTAATGCTTGCTTTCACTGTAAGTCTATTTTTTAGGATTAGCAGTAAAGAATATAATATTTCTTTTTTAAAAAAGTTTCCCACTAGTTGTGATCTGTGTTCTATTTCCCCACTTACTTCCAAAAAGAATTTGAGATTGCTCACGTCATAAGGTCATATGCAGTGAGACAGTTAAAGACTTTTTAAGAGGAAACCACATATCCGGAAACCACATAGCGGGAGGAGGGAGCACCCAGCTTAGTGCTCAGGGCTGCAGAGCTCCCCAAAGGAAGACCGGCCCAATAGGGGGCCGAAGAACCTTGCAGCATCCTCCGGAGGGCATTCCCTTAGCTCCTGGAGAAGCCTGAATCATCATCACTTGGGAGCCGTGGAAGACTTCTGAGTTTTCCCAAGGCCTGACAGGGTTCAAGTGCATCTGACTGGCAGCCTAGCACTGTCCTCCATGTACTTTTCTGGGACAATGAGCTAAGGTTGCTGCTCCTTCAAACGGCTTCCTATAGGATACTTATTCCCTTTGGCCTTTCTCTCTCTCCACCACAGACTTTCAGGTCTTAGCATCCAGAATAGTTATTTCACTCAGTCCTGAACAGTGGGACACAGTCTTGGACTTCTCTTGGTTGCCTGCTGGAAAGGCTTATAGCTGAGTTTGGACCCACAATTAGAAGATACAGAGGCCACCTGATGACGGATAGGTCCCTAGTTGGCATCTCCTCCGAGGGCTCAAGTTGGTCAAGTGTTTGCAGTGGGCATAGATTCGTGAGGGCAGCTGCTGCTGTGGTTTCACCCTCCCTGGTACAGGCACCATCTCCAGGCCTTGCTCTGATTTTCCTACTCTTGCTTTTCTTTGGCCTTATTTTCATGCTTATTTAGTTCATTCTCTGTGTAGTTGAGTTGTCTAAATCCTTTCTGAAATGGGGAAGAATATAGATATGTACATTCAATTCCTGTTGTCAGTTCTACAGAGGAAAAACTGTATTTTCCTTTTCTTGATTCCAAATTCTGAGGTGATTTGATCACATGAGCCCTTTGAAACTTATCCCTATAACCATCAGACAACATGTCATTGTAATTTTCGGGAACTCCCTGAAAATCTTCTCCCCTTTGTAGTTATAAAAATGTATAGCTATTAATGTTTAGAAAATGTAAAAAGGAAGTACTCAAACTTACTCCATTTTTCTTTTAGTTTTTTTTCCATTGGATAGAGTTAAAAAATACTTTCATTACAAAAGTTCTGTTGTCAAATCTTTTTATTTCTTTGGATGCTTTCCAGCTTAAAGCTTTCCCCCAGATAAAAATTGTTTTTTCTAACTCTAAATATACCTGTCTGTTGCAGAAAATTTAGAAAATGTAGAAAACACGAAGAAAATTAAATGCCTTCTCCATTCAAAAATAAGCACTTTTGGGTTAATCTGTACATTATTTATTTTTATATGTGTATTTTTGTTCCCTTAATAGTCCATGTCACAAGTAGACACTATTGCCTGCTTTTTAAAACTTACCCACATATTATGAATGTATACCCAGAACAGTCATGGTATAAATGCAGTTTTATACAGAAATGTATTTTATGTAGTTTTTCTTAAAATGGTATTGAGTGGAAATGGAGACTACTATATTAAGGCCTGACTCAGCGAAGGCATTCCTTAGCAAAGCCAACATTGTCCAGCTGTATTACTTAACTCTGATTTAACTTGGTATAGGGATAGCATTTAGAAGCCTGGAGGAACGGAAGAGTGCTTTCTTGGCACTCTCAAATTTCAGTTGTCTTATCTGTGCTTTAGCAAGACTTGGTTATCAGTCCATTGAAAATCGAGCTTTCTGGCAAGGGCCTTTGCAAATGTTCTGTGGTTTTAATTAAGTGAGAGCTCTTTGCTCCGGGTAACAAACGTGTTGATGACAAAAGTTGACATTTGCTTATGAAAATTAAGGAACTTGACCTATTTCTATCTCAGAAGGAAGTCCAGCTTGCTTCTTTAGCAGTATTTCCTTGAAATTATTAATGTACTCTCCCTGCTCCCCCAGGATAGTAAATCATGATTTATGTTCTAGAACTCTTTAACTTCATGGAGCTCTTTAAGCTATAGGTACCCAAGTGAAAAAAGATCAGAACTTTTTAAGATTGGAAGATTGACACGTCTTCTTGAGATACTTCCCTCGAACCACCAGTCATTTAGAAAAGGGCAACATGAGGTTTTGCCCTGTACCTAAAAAGGAGAAGATAAAAATTGGATTGAGTTACCATAAAACTGCAGAGAGGCTTTCAAGGATGCCTTGATGTTAGATTGTTTTTTAAATTAATTAGGTTCTCTTCTTGGACAAATGACACTATTTCAAGTCACAGTTTAGGCGTTAGTAATCGCATCAGTGGTGGTTGTATTGCCGGCACTGCCTTTCCTGCACCCTGTCTGGTGGGGCTTGTGAGAAGCTGGGCCAGACTGGATTTTGATCCTCAGTCAAATTATGAAGGGGTCTGGGATTTGAACGAAAACACTTTTAAAGTCTTATTAGACTTCTTCCCTAACATTATCTCAGATTGATGGTAAAACAATTCTAATACATAGCAAGTGTTAGGTTTTTAGCCAGAGATGTGACAAGCGGCATTTCTGTAATACCTTCTCTCCAATGTGTAATCTTCCCACATTCTCCCATCTCCTTCATTTCCTCTTTCACTTCCTTATTTTATTTGCAAACTCTGTCTTCCCTAATAAGTCACGTTTATATAATGCTTACTGCATGCCAGGCTGACTTCTAAGCACTTTTAATCTAATAATCTGTTGAACCCTTGTAACAGCCCTGGAAGGCAGGTGCAATTATTATCACCAGTTTACAGTTTAGGAAAGTGAGGCCCAGAGTAAATTCCCCAAGTGGAGCCAGGATTCTCACCCCAGCAACCTGATTCCAGAGCCCAAGCTCTTAACCATTACACCATGTGTTGTCCTTTTATTGTTCCGTGAAGGCAGACATTGCCTTATGCACCCCATGTCCTAAATAATAACATGGTGCATTAGTACTTTAAGAGCTTCTGAGGCTGGCTACTTTAGTACTACTTTGAACTTGATCTGCTTTGTCAATTACATTTTAATTGAGAAGCAATTAGGTAGAATTTAAGTTAATTTTTTTCACTATCCCTTTAAAATCAATTGTAAGATAATACAGAATATTCAGCTTTATGTTTCAGAAGTACCACGAATGATAGTATATTTCAACTCTAGCATGCCTGAGAATTTTATCTCTTAATAATTGTTTTCCTGTTGTGGTTTGATTAAGTTGGTTCCTTTTTATATGGTAGGAAATGTTAGTGTGGCTTGTGGAAAGTGATGAGAACCTCACTTGGAAGTTTCTAAGAGACATTATTTCTGCCCTTTAGCATTCTATCCCCCCACCACACACACACACCTGGCATCTCATGTCACTTATTTCAGACAAATGAGCAGTATTTATTGATCTCTATTCCATGCCAAGCACTGAGATTACTTTTCAAAGAATTGTTGTGACTGACAAACAGTAGTCATTTCTACACAGAGGGAGGAATCGGGCTCCTTGACTTGGGTGGGGGTTTTCTCGCTACAGCTCTGTCATCACAGACTTCCTTAGGCTGAGAAGTCATCTCCCCTCCAGCAGTTGCTGTGTCAGAAGGGTGTGGTCAGGTTTTCATACATTCTGGTGGGTTACAGTTTATTTACGTATTTAAAAGGACCTGTCTCTTTATGCCAGGGGTTGGTTTCTCTTTAATTACCCCGTTCCTGCTGTGTTTACTTTACATCCTTTTTTTCTGGTATCATATCCTTTGTGAAAATGAAGTACAGTAGCTAGCATAGCATTTATAGTCGCGTCAGGTTGAGTATATGCTGAATTCTTTGTTAAACAGTTCTCTGAGTGGCATAGACTTTATAGGTCCATTTTAAATCCATAGACAGTAAGAGAAAAACATTACAGGTACTGTCTTAATCAATTTAAAATGTACATTTTTTTCATGTTTTAACATCTCTGAAATCAGGATGTATTTACAGTTGGCATCATATGATTATGACTGGCAATTTTTTTTTCTTTGTTACTGGTGAATAAAACTGGTATATCTTACAGTCAACATCCTAGATTTGATTAAAAATGAAATATATTTAATCCTTGGCATTTTGAGAAGCATATTTGATAAAAAGTTCAGTCCCATGGATTTTTTCCTCTGCTTGAGTGAAATAAGTTAGAAGTCATTTGTATTCTTTATATTTGAATTAGGAAGAGAATTAAAAGCCAGTAATTGTTCTTTAAATGGCTTTAAATCTGTAGATGGTTCTTAAAATTACAAAAATAATACCATGCTGCAGAAATTTAGTTCTGCAAGATGAAAAACGTTCTGGAGATGGATGGTGGTAATGGTTGCAGAACAATGTGAATGCACTTAATGTCCCTGAATGTTATACTTTAAAAATGGCTAAAGTGGTCAATTTCAAGTTATGTATATTTTATCACAATAAAATTTTTTTTCCAAAAAGAGTAGTATCATGTGTATAAAAATTTCCCTCAATATACAGGGAATAAAAAGTGAAAGTCATCTTTATTCACCCCCCACCACCCCTTCCCATACCCTACATCTGTACCTCTTCACCAGAAGTTTGGTGTGTCTGTCTTTTCAGATATTTGTCTCCTAAGACTTTCCATTAAAGATATGTATGGTTTTCATTGATCTTTAAGTCACTTTCCACCATAATAAATACTGTTTCACAGTTAAGTAAAATGAAAATACACTGGGGAGAACATGATCTGGGAACTGGGTTTTTTTTTGATCATATGAAGGCTGAATTTACTGTGTCTTTTTTTTCTCTGATATGTTCTTCCTACAAGTAGTCTGTATAAGTGCATTTTTGTAGCTAGGCCACTTCAGCTCTTAATATGTAACATAATATGTAAGGGAAAATGTGACATGATGGCCTTAAGTCAGTAGCTGGGCAGCAGGATTCTTTGCCATGTTTCCTTCTGATTTTTCACAATTCCTCTTGGAATGCGGGGCTCCCTTGGTCTTCTCTCCCTCCCCTGCAGTTTGCTTCACCATCTCCCCAACCCTTTTCTCTGTCCTTGCTGGTCACTGAGTCCCAGAGAAGTGTTCTCTGCTCCATGTCCTTTGTTTATGCTCTTTAGGGCCGTGGGCCTTTCTTCCAGAGCGCGTCTTAGTTCATCTTAGGTACGTTCGTGTGACTCCTTCTGGTGTCTGTCTCTCCAGATGTCAGCTCTAGAAGCTGGGCTTGGTGTTTTGCTCATCTTCCATCCCCCTGGCCTAGCACATACCTGGCACTTGGTGGGCATTCAAAGAAAACTTGTTGCATGAATGATTTGATTTTTTTTCTCTTGTTTGTTTTATAGAGTAAGGCAGTTTGTAGGTAGGGAGTTGATAGTATCAGAAAATTAACCTGAATATCTAGAGTTTAGTGCCCTGGCAAAAACATAGTTATCCCGGAAATATTTGTATACTTCGTGATTCTTTTGAAAATAAATTTGAACTTTGCAGTAGAGGAAGCAAGCAGATCAAGTAGCTTTTTATCATACTTTTGAATGCAGTGATTCAACATTAGTAGATAAGTGAATTTCTGGAAATGAGAAGCTTGAAATAAACCATTCTCTCACTGATACTTATTTTATTCCAGAACGTGGTCCAAGACAATTCCTGGGAAAGTCGAATTCTTCTCTAGTGAGGGTTCAGACACATCGATACCAATTCCGATAGTGCCACTACGGGGCGTGGACGATTCCTACCCACCCCAGAAGAAGTCTTTTATGATGCTCAAGTATATGCATGACCACTACTTGGACAAGTATGAATGGTTTATGAGAGCAGACGATGATGTTTATATCAAAGGAGACCGTCTGGAGAATTTTCTGAGGAGTTTGAATAGCAGTGAGCCCCTCTTTCTTGGGCAGACAGGACTGGGCACCACGGAAGAAATGGGGAAACTGGCCCTGGAGCCTGGTGAGAACTTCTGCATGGGGGGCCCTGGTGTGATCATGAGCCGGGAAGTCCTCCGGAGAATGGTACCACACATTGGAAAGTGTCTTCAGGAAATGTACACTACTCACGAGGACGTGGAGGTGGGAAGATGTGTCCGGAGGTTTGCAGGGGTGCAGTGTGTCTGGTCTTATGAGGTAAGAACAGAAAAAAAAAAAGTATGTTAATTTTGTCGTTCCTGAACCAATCATAGGAAACTAGTGGTAATAACCTCTTTAAGGCTTACAGTTGCTATTTTTGCCTTAGTTTTTAAAATGTGGTTTCCTTCTTAATACTTTTTTCTCTTATTTTTAGAACATATCTTCTATACTTTTGTCCTAATCACTTAGTTAATAAATAATAGCATTTGGGGCCCAATAGAGTTTGCTGCAGGGTGCAGTGCAGTGGTATTTTCAGGATTATCCAGAAAATCTGTCTGTTCTGACTCTTACTGCTTCTGCAGGTATGACTGGAAGAATGTGTCCCTGCTCTCCCAAAGGCCCTGCTCATCTGCTCATGTGGACCCACACAGTTTAGAAACTTAATGTTATGAATTCATTAAATGAATAATGATGTAAAAAAGCCAATAGCATTTGGCTCTGGCCTTTATCTTAAACCTTCACTTTTTTAGACAGTTACTGTAACCTATAAGTTTGCAGCATTGTTGGCCCATTCCGAATAAGTGGTAGGCAATTTCTGAGTTTTCTTAACACATAAATGCAATTTTTTGAAAGAATTCTACTTGTAGATGTTTTCTCTTTAATAGTTCTAGAGAATGAGTTAGCTTCTGACTTTACTCTGTTTTTATTGGCAGATGTGCACCTCTTGCCTGCGGTTGCAGGATGTGATATTAGTCAGAGAGGAAAAAATTATTTAGGTTGTGTTGTGTTTAGATTGGTAAACGACTGATAGTTGTGAGGACAGCAGAGGGGATTGCTAGACCTTTTGCCCAAGAAAAAGAAACACACCTTCTGATGTAAACTGTTAGCTGTTCATCTGAGTTAATTTTCTAAAGTGCTTAAGTGAAGAAATAGTATTCTTGCCTGTACTTGCCTTCCCCTCAGCCTTGCTTTTAAATGTTTTCCTAATCACTCCATTTCTTTTGTTTGAACTTTTGGGGAAGTGGACATTTTCAATTGTACAGGAAGTAGTCTTCATGTAGTTTCTAATTATAAAAGATATCTTTTGAATGCCAAATGATCTGTGAACCCTCTAATCTCTATGTGAGCCTCCCCTACTCTCCCCATGTGAGGGCAATTGGTCACTGGATCTGGGGGATCTCTGTTGTCATTGGATTTTTGCAGCAAGGAAAGCTGTTTGGGGATTTCATGCTGTTCTAAGCAGAGTACAACTGGCAGTATTTCTACCTTTTCCCCCTAGTTAATTAAGTAGTTATAACCTTAGCATGTTTCATTATGTTTAAAAATGTAATGCCTTGTGTATTTTGAATGCTCTAAGCTGCTCCTGATCTCTGGAAAGCTAGCCTTCCTACTGGAATTGTAAAGAATAGGCCTACTTTTGAGATAGAATTTTTAAAAATATGTGTCTTAGTGTTGTCATGCCATTAACTCTTATACACTGGTAGATAGACACCAACAGAGCCAGTATCTTGAGTTTATGAACTTTGACCTAGCCTTAGTGCCAAGATACAGTTAGAAAGTATTGTCCGGGAGCAGTTGGGATTGAGAGACAGTTTGGGGGCTTTTCTCCCCTATTATGAGGTAATCACCAAGTTTTCTAAGGCCCTAAGCAGGGGTGCTGGGAATCATTCTCTCTAGCTCCTTGGAGCTGCCTCTTAGACTTAACACTGGCTAATGACCTTATTAGCTAAATGGAGGTGGTGGGGGAGGAAGCTGCTTCCCTGGGTAGTTTGCTCTCCCTACCTGGGGTGTCCCGAGGAGTTTGGACCATCAGCTTTTGATGGGTGTTCCTGCTGCTTTTCAGGTCTTGAAATGCTGCTGACAGACCTTTTCCCGATCAGTTGCTTTGCTAGGGACTGCCGGTTTGCTCTCCAGACACCCTCCTTTTGTTGGAGAATACCCTCTCCCAGAACGTGGCTTGTCTCTTCCCTTTAAATGTGGTAGTTTTGTTATATGCAAATTGCGAATAGACGTGTAGTCTGTTTTGTGGTTCTTTTCCTGTATGGTTTATGATTTTGTGTCTTGTTCAAGAAATTCTTCCTTTCTTGGGTCACAGAAATTTTCTCATATATTTTTCTGTAAACTTAAAGTTTTGCCTTTCATATGTAGTTCTTAATCATTATCATTTTTAAGAATTCTGTTGTTACATTTACCATTTAATAATAGGCCTTTGATTTCTCTTTTTCCTTTTTTTTGTAGGGCTTTAAGTGCTTCTAACCTAAGTAGTTGTTAGGATTTGTCATTTTATTCACCACTTAGGTGAGATTAGTCCCTCATGTGGATGCGGAACTTTTATTAAACTTCCTGTAAATCTAGTTTCTCAATTAAGGCTCCCATTATGAGAAATTGCAGAGTTGAAGTCTTATGTTCAAGGCAATTATGTTAAGCTTTGGGTCTTGGAAGGTGCTTATTTAGCCCCATTATAAGCCTAGCCAGAGGTGTAATTTTTTTTTTCAAGTTGAAATAATGCCTTGGGATTACACTTACATAATTAAAATGGCTTGTAGGAACAACTGTCATAGTCAAAATCCAGATCCATTTCTAAGCTTGTTTTAATTTTTATTAGTGGTTGATTACTAACCCATCACTTTTTAAAACTTTATTTGCAAGTATTATTAATTTCACAGAAAAGTTGCAGAAATCAAATAGTCCAGAGAACATCCATATACCCTATACCCAGATTAACCTGTTAACATTTTACTCCGTTCGCCTTATCATTTGTTTGTGTTCCTGAGTACCTGACCTGCACTTTCGCCCATCTACAGAGTCATAGATCCATCCCCCTGCCATTTAAGGTAACTTTACATGTGGTCCTCACTTTAAATAACATCAGTGTATTTTGACTAAAAGGGAAATTCTCTTACCCACTCACGGTACAGCTTAAGTAAATTTAACATGGAAACTTTAACCTGACATTTATATTCTCATTTTCTCTGTTGACCTGGTCAAGTCTGTGTAACAGTTTTTCCTTCTCCACTACCAGCTCCAGCCTGGGGTCAGGTATTGCATTTGGTTGTCACATTTCTTTGGCCTCTTTTAATCAGGAATGTTTTTACAGACTCTCTGTCTTTTATGACCTTGGCATTTTTGATAAGTGGCTTTTAATACTTCATTTTCATAGTGAAAATATGTGATTGCAGTATAATGAGTGGTAAGGCAATTTTTAGTAGTGCTCCTCCTGGCTTACTGAAACCTCCCGCTGAGAAGCCCTAGCAGCAGAGAGCCTGTGTGTTACCCTTGATGGAGAAGAGGTGGGTGGAGCTGGCAAGGCTAGTTCCCCCTTGTCACTTGGGTTTGGTGTTATTAACTCCAGTTACACAAGATTTTTTTGAGAAACACTGAAAAGTTTGGAACAATAATGTATTTAGGCAAAGAGGCGAAATATCATACTACTCTTCAGGTAAGAGAGAACAAAAAAGAAACTGACCCAAGTAACCTATTCATTTTATTTTTAACTTTTCATTGAAGTATATTATTCCTGTGGAAAAAGGCACAGATGATGAAAAGAATAGAGCTCAGTGGATTTTCACAAACTGAACACAGCTGGGAATCCAGCATCCAAATCTTGCTTTTATTATTTTAACTCAATGTTTGACTAGTAATGAAGGTGTTTTGGGTAGAAAATAATTGTTACTAATGAAAGTGGGAGGTAGGCGTAGATGAATTTGGCAACTTCAAAACATTTATTGTCTTTTTAATAGCTAATGCTGACACAGGATTCAAAATTCAAAAGTGCAAAGGGTTTAGGGAGCTCTTCCCATCTCTGTCTCCCACCACTGGGTTCCACTTATGAGTCAGCCAACATAGTGCATCTCACATATATACCATATGCATATATAAGCAATTAATACTACCTTTTATGTGAATGGTAGCATGTTTTACATGCTATTTACATCATGCTGGTTGTCACTAACATGTCTTGAAAGATTTTCCATTAAATACGTAAAGAACTTCATCTTTTTTATGGACATGCAAGCTAATTCCAGTTCTTTTTAGCAGTGTTCCAATCAGTCATTTAACCCAGTGTTTTGCAGGCTTTTTCACATCATGGCACACAACATTGAGGCGACTACCCCCAAAGGGCTCTTACCCCAGTCCAAACCACTGCATCCTCCCCACCCACCCGTCACTTCCAACCCAGCCTGAAGGGATTGTTACCTTGGCACACTTAGAACTTGTTTGGATATACCACCATACCAAGACACTCTTGAGTTACCCAGTAAGTTATTTGTCAAAGGATCATTAATGGGTCAGAACTGCCCTCTGAACTGGTAGGAAATTGCAGAAGAGTGAAACATGCATAGCCTTTTTCTCCCTCAAGGACTTTAGTTGAGGAGACAAAAACATGTCTTCATGGAATAGTTGGAAAAATTTTTAAAGTGTAAACTCTGTGATACTGATTTTAAATTTAAAACAGTATGGAGAAAGGTAAGGTCAATGGTGTTATTTTAATAGAAAGGCATATCATCAAGGGAAATTGGTGTTTAGAGGAAAATATGTAAAAGAGAAGGTCTTCCTGTTAGCCTGACTGGCTTATGAAGGAATGTTGAACGAACGTCCTTACATCAAAAGGCTGGGATTCTTTTTTTTTTTTAATAATAGAAGAAATAATGTTTCTTAACTGCTGCCATGGAGCCGATTTGTGTTGTAATGGTACCTTCCTCACTCTGTTAGGCCGCCCATTAATCTTAGCTGGCCAGGACCTGGGCAGTCCCCAGCGGCTAGAATATGTCCTCCAAATGCGAATGCTGCCAGTTTCTTCCAGGCAGAGCCCCTTGTGGTCCTAAACTGAGCCTCATTCCTTTTTTCTGGAAGTTTGATAGTTCAGTTTCCAAGCTCCTAGTAGATTAGAAGGGCAAATTAGCATCCAAAACAGGGGCTTCTCTGTAAAGTCTGTATCAGCAGTGAGAGGGAAGGGCACAAAGAGGAAGTGAAAATAAGAAAAAGTGAGACTGAACAGCACAGCAGCCTAAGACCAACTGTTGTGTTACTGATTTCTAATTTAATTCTTTGTGGTTATAGAGCATACTTTGTATTATTTCAATTTTAAGTTTCTTGAGTTTTTTTATGGCCTAACATATGGTCTGCCCTGGAGAATGAATGTTCCACATGCTCTTGAGAAGAGTGTATATTCTGCCATTGTTGAGTGAAGTATTGTAAAAGTATCTTAGTTCTGGTTAGTTTGTATGTTGATCAACTCTTCTCTTACTAATTTAGCATCTAGTTTTATTCATTGTTGCAAGTGGGATATTGAAGTCTCCAATATTATTGTTCAGTTGTCTGTTTCTCCCTTCAGTTATGTTAGTTTTTGCTTCATGTATTTTAGGGTTCTGTTACTAGGTCCATATATGTTTATAACTCTTATATATCTTGATGGATGAACCCTTTTATCATTATAAAATTCTATCTTGTCTTTAGTAATAATCTTTATCTTAAGGTGTGTTTTAACTGATATTAGTGTGTCTGTTCCAGCTCCCTTTTAGTTACTGTTGCACGGTATATCTTTTCCCATCCTTTCCCAGCCTGTTTGCATCTTTGAATCTAAAGTATGTCTTTTGTAGGTAACATATAGTTGGATCATTTTTAAATCCATTCTGTCAACCTTGCCTTTTAATTGGAGTGTTTGATCTATTTACATTTAATGTCATTACTGATAGGGTAGGATGTCTGCCATTTTGTTATTTGTTTTCTATGTCATGTCTTTTTTGTTCCTCTCTCTTCCAGTGCCCCTGTCTCTTGTATTAAGTAGAAATTTTGTTTCATTTTCTTGTTATTTCTTTTACTTTATTTTTTGAATTATTTCCTTAGAAATTGCCCTGAGCATTACAGTTAACATCTTCATTGATAATAATCTAGTTCATATGAATACCAACTTAATACAAAGTCTTGGCTTCTGTAAAGCTCCATTCTCTCCCCACTCCTTTGGGCTGTTATTGTCATACATATTATATCTTTATACATTGTTGTATATGTATATGATATAATTGCTTTCTGAAGCTGTCTTTTAAATCAGATTAGAGAAAAAAATAGTACAAGCAAAAAGCACATTTACACTGTCTTCTGTGTTTACCTATGTGGTCACCCTTATTGGGTTCTTTGTTCATGTGTATTCAAGTTACAGTCTAGTGTCCTTTCATTTCAGTCTGAAAGACTCCTTTTAATATTTCTCATAGGGCAAGTTTACTAGTGACAGATTCTCTCAGTTTTTGTTTACCTGGGAATGTCCTAGTTTCCTCTTCACTCTTAAAGGGTTGTTTTGTTGATACAGAATTCTTAACTAACAGTCTTTTCCTTTTGGCATTTTGAATGGAGGCTTTCTGGTATCTGTGGTTTCTGATGAGAAATCAGTTGTTAATTGTAGTGAGGATCTCTCATAGGTGACTTGCTTCTCTTGCTGTTTCAAGATTCTGGCTTCCAGCAGTTTGATTATGATGTGTCTCAGCATGGCTGTCTTTGAGTTTATCATACTTGGGGTATGTTAAACTTCTTGGGTATGTGGATTGTTTTTCACCAGATTTGGGAAGTTTCCAGCCATTATTTCTTCAGATACTCTTTCTGTCCCTTTCTCTTTCTTGTTCTCCTTCTGGGACTGTCGTTCTGCATATGCATGGGCTCTCTCTATTTTTCTTTATTTTCTTTCTACTCTGGATAACCTGTCTTTGAGTTGGCTGATTCTTTCTTCTACCTTTTCAAATCTGTTATGAGTGTTTCATTCCAGTTATTGTACATTTCAACTTCAGGATTTCTGTTTGGCTCTTTTTTATAATTTCTATCTGTTGGCTACTCCTCAGCACCTCCTCCCTCCCACCCCCACAATGTGTGCTATAGTTTCTTTGCATGTATTGTAATTTCTTGTTGGAAACTGGATATTTTAAATAATATAATGTAGCAGCTCTGGAAATCAGATTCTCCCCTCTCCCAGGGTTTGATATTGTTGATGTTGTTTGTTTAGTGAGTTTTTAGAACTAATTCTATAAAGTGTGTACTCTTTTTTTGTGTGTTTGGCCACTAAAAATCTCTGCCTGGTTTCTTAGTGGTCAGCTCACATTTGGTTGGAGATTTCTTTAGATGCTTGAGACTAAGAAGTCTCCCAGTCTTGCTGAAGGGCTCTGTGCCCTTGGCGCTTGCCATTAACACCCACCACACAGTTTTCAGCTCTTCCTTAGCCTCACTTCCTGTTTGTGCAGAGCCTCAAGGTCATCCAGAGATGAGAGCCTAGGACCTCCTCAGGTCTTCCCTGAGCATGTGCACAGCCTGCTATATTCCCAGGAATATAATAAAGCTTTTCAGAGCCCCTTATGAACATCTCATACCCCATCATTTCTTTTTAAGCATTTTGGGTGGCTTGTGCTTGCCACCTCCTCAGGTAGAGTGGTACTCAGTAATGCCTGTGACTGTTTTTAACACCCACGAGAGGCAGTGTGCTGTAGGAGGGCTCCCCAGTCAGGTCAAGTAAGATAGCCTTGGAAGTGGAGTCTTCTCAGGAACCTCCAGACAGGTCAGATAGTAACAGTTCTCTGGGAATGGGGCTTTGAAGGAGCTTGAGCCCTTTCTGCCCACACCAGTGGCTGCCAGGCTTCTGATTTTCACCGTGATTATGGACTCTGGGTTTTCATGGTTACCACATTGCTGGGGAACAGGGAGTAGAAAAAGACCAGGTTAAAATGCCACAAAGCTCACCACTCTTACCAAAAGTTCCCTGTTTATGATGTTGGCTGTGGGTTTGTCATATATGGCCTTTATTATGTTGAGGTATTTGCCTTCTACCTATTTTGTTGAGAGTTTTTATCATGAATGGATGTTGAATTTTGTCGAATTCTTTTTCGACATCTATGGAGATGATCGTGTGGTTTTTGTCCTTCTTTTTGTTCATGTGGTGGATGATGATGATGGACTTTGGAATGTTTTACCATCCTGGCATCCCTGGAATAAATCCTACTTGATCATGGTGGATGATCTTTTTAATATATTTTTGAATTCGGTTTGCTAATATTTTGTTGAGTATTTTTGCATCTATGTTCATCAGGGATATTGGTCTGTAATTTTCTTTTTTTGTGGTGTCTTTGCTTGGTTTTGGTATTAGAGTGATGCTGGTCTTGTAGAATGAGTTTGGAAGTATTCCCTCTTCTACTTTTTGGAAAACTTTAAAGCAGATGGGTATTAGGTCTTCACTAAATGTTTGATAAAATTCAGCGATGAAGCCATCTGGGGCAGGAGTTTTGTTCTTAGGTAGTTTTTTGATTACCAATTAAATTTCATTGCTGGTAATTGGTCTGTTCAGATTTTCTGTTTCTTTCTGGGTGTGCCTTGGAAGGTTGTATTTTTCTAGAAAGTTGTCCATGTCTTCTAGGTTATCTATTTTGTTAGCATATAATTTTTCATAGTATTCTCTAATAATTCTTTGTATTTCTGTGGTGTCTGTAGTGATTTTTCCTTTCTCATTTCTGATTCTGTTTATGTGAGTAGACTCTTTTTCTTGGTAAGTCTGGGTTTATCTATTTTGTTTATTTTCTCGAAGAACCAACTCTTGCTTTCATTGATATCATTCCTATTGTTTTATTCTTCTTGATTTTATTTATTTCTGCTCTAATCTTTATTATGTCCTTCTACTGACTTTGGGTCTCATTTGTTCTTCTTTTTCTAGTTTCGTTAATTGTGACTTTAGACTGTTCATATGGGATTGTTCTTCTTTCCTGAGGTAGGCCTGTATTGCAATATACTTTCCTCTTAGCACGGCCTTTACTGCATCCCACAGATTTTGTGGTGTTGAATTATTGTTGCCATTTGTCTCCATATATTTCTTGATCTCTCATTATTTGGTCATTGATCCATTGATTATTTAGGAGCATGTTATTAAGCCTCCATGTGTTTGTGGGCTTTTTCATTTTCTTTGTGTAATTTATTTCTAGTTTCATACCTTTGTGATCTGAGAAGCTGGTTGGTACAATTTCAATATTTTTGAATTTACTGAGGCTCTTTTTGTGGCCTAGTATATGATCTGTTCTTGAAAATGTTCCATGTGTACTTGAGAAGAATGTGTATCCTGTTGCTTTTGGATGGAGTGTTCTGTAGATGTCTGTTAGGTCCATCTGTTCTAATACGTTGTTCAGTGCCTCTGTGTCCTTGCTTATTTTCTGCCTGGTTGATCTGTCCTTTGGAGTGAGTGGTGTGTTGAAGTCTCCTAAAATGAATGCATTGCATTCTACTTCCCCCGTTAATTCTATTAGTATTTGTTTCACATATGTAGGTGATCCTCTGTTGGGTACATAGAATATATATCATAGTTATATCCTCTTGTGGACTGACCCCTTTATCGTGTTTCTTTGTTTTGAAGTCTATTTTGTCTGATACAAGTACTGCAACTCCTGCTTTTTTCTCCCTATTAGTTGCATGAAATATCTTTTTCCATCCCTTTACTTTCAGTCTGTGTATGTCTTTGGGTTGAAGTGAGTCTCTTCTAGGCAAAATATAGATGGGTCTTGTTTTTTTATCCATTCAGTGACTATGTCTTTTGATTGGTGCAGTCAGTCCATTTACATTTAGGGTGATTATCAATAGGTATGTACTTATTGCCATTGCAGGCTTTAGATTCTTGATTACCAAAGGTTCAAGGGTACTTTCCTTACTATCTAACAGTCTAATTGAACTCACTTAGTATGCTATTACAAACACAACCTAAAGGTTTTTTTTTCCATCCTTTTTCTTCATCCTACGTTCTTTATATATTAAGTATCATATTCTGTGTTCTTTATATATCCCTTGATTGACTTTGGGGGTAGTTGATTTGATTTTGCATCTGCTTAGTAATTAATTGTTCTACTTTGCTGTGGTTTCATTTCCCCTGGTGACAGCTATTTAGCCTTAGGAATACTTCCATCTATAGCAGTCCCTCCAAAATGCACTGTAGAGGTGGTTTGTAGGAGGTAAATTCTCTCAGCTTTTGCTTATCTGAAAATTGTTTAGTCCCTCCTTCAAATTTAAACGATAACCTTGCCGGGTAGAGTATTCTTGGTTTGAGGCCCTTCTGTTTCATTGCATTGAATATATCATGCCACTCCCTTCTAGCCTGTAAGGTTTCCATTGAGAAATCTGATGATAGCCTGATGGGTTTTCCTTTCTTTGTGATCTTTTTTCTCTCTCCGGCTGCTTTTAAAAGTCTGTCCTTATCCTTGATCTTTGCCATTTTTATTATATATGCCTTGGTGTTGTCTCCCTTGGGTCCCTTGTGTTGAGAGATCTATGCACCTCCATCGCACGCGAGACTATCTCATTACCCAGATTGGGGGAGTTTTCTGCAATTACATCCTCAGTGACATTTTCTATCCCTTTTTATCTCTCTTCTTCTTCTGGTACCCCTATAATGCAAATATTGTTCCGTTTGGATTGGTCACACAGTTCTCTCAATATTCTTTCATTCTTAGAGATCCTTTTCCCTCTCTGTGCCTCATTCTTTGCATTCCTCTTCTCTAATTTCTATTCCATTTGCCGTCTCTTCTACTACATCCAATCTGCTTTTAAATCCCTCCATTTTATGTTGCATTTCAGATATGGAATTTCTTAATGATTGAATCTTCATCCTAAATTCATCCCTGAGTTCTTGAATATTTTTCTTTACCTCTATGAGCATGTCTGTGATTTTTATTTTGAACTTTCTTTCAGGAAGATTGGTGAGTTCAGTTTCATTTAGCCCTTTTTCTGGGGTTTGTGAGATTTTGATCTGAGCCAGGTTCCTTTGATGTTTCATATTTCTACGTGGCGCCCTCTAATGCCCAGAAGCTCTACTTTTTGGAGCTGCTCAGCCCCTGGAGTGAGATCAGGGGTCGCAGGGGAGCGGCGCTGCTGCCTGGGAGGAGCTAAGACCTGTTTTCTGCTTCCCGGTTGCAGTGCCTGTGTCCAGTGTCAGAGCCAGTGAGCCTAGCACACAGGTGTAAGCCTCTGTGCTTTGTGTCTGTAGCTGTCGTAGGCGGGGCCTCCCTCTGGCTGGCCTGACGCCAGTGCAGTGACTGCCAGTTTGCAAGCAGGTGCCGGCAGGCCAGGAGGAAGGTGCAGCAGTCTGCGTGTCACAGTGAGGGGCCTGGGAGCTGAGTAGCCAGCCAGGGGGATGGAGCACCTGATGCTCCTCAAAGTTCCCAACCTCCTGGGCAGAGCGCGCCCAGACAACCTTGTCCACCTATCCCTTCTCCAGTGCAGCAAGCTCTGTGCAAACTCCGCCCCTTCAGCAGCCCTCTCGCTGCTAAGAAGCCTCTTAGACCGCCTGCCTTTGCTTTGTCCCAGAGCGGCTGCATGTGGATCCCTGTCCTCCACAAACACCCAGAATCTCCGTCTCTGAAGAGTTCTCCCTGTCTTAGCTTTCCAACCCGACTAATCTCCAGAGCACCATGCAATCTAGGTTTGTGCTCCCAAAGCAGATCTCCAGGGCTGGGTGTTCAGCAGTCCTAGGCTTCCACCCCTTCCCCGCTCCCTTTCTCTTCTTCCCGCCAGGGAGCTGGGTTCGGGGAGGGGCTTGGGTCCCGCTGGATCAAGTCTTTGGTATGTTACCCTGTTTTGTGAGGTCTGCTCTGTTCTCCAGGTATGTGCAGTCTGGTGCAGCCTCCTTTCCTGTTGCTCTTTGAGGATTAGTTGTATTAACTCTATTTTCGTATTATATGTGGTTTTGGGAGGAGTTCTCTGTCTCACCTCTCACGCTGCCATCTTGAATCAAATTCTGCAAAGCTTGTTTCTTTAGTAGTGGCTAATTTTTAATGACTGGAGTACACAATGGGAACAACAGTAGCTTAATAGTAGAAGTCCTGGCAGACCCCACTTTTGCATCACCAATATTTAGTCATATTTCTATCGTGTACTTCCAGATGTGGTGGTCTAGAAGGCTCTTTACCTGTGTTAGTGCTCCCAGAGCATAACTCCAGTCTAGTCTTGAGGAAACAGCAGACACACCCACATTGAGAGGGACATGCTACACAACACCTGACCAGTGTCCTTCAAAAGTGCCAACATTGTAAAGAGTAGGGAGAGCCTGAGGAACTGTCACCAATTGGAGGAGACCAAGGAGGCAAGACAGCTGCATGCTGTGTGGGTCTTGCGCTGGCAGAGAAAACGGACATTAATGGAAAAGCTGAGGAAATCTGAATAAAACATATAGTTTAGTGAGTAGTGTTGAATGAATGTTAATTTCTTAGTTTTGATACAGCGCAGCATGGTTACATGGTTGTTCACATCAGAGGAAGCAGGGTTCAGAGATGGGAATTCTCTCTGCTGTCTTTACAACTCTGCTGCAAATCTGAAACTTTTCAGAATAAAAAGTAGTGAGAACCCGGAGATGAGTAGTGAGAACCCGGAGATGATCTAATTGGACACAGAGGTGAAGCTGCTCTCTCTGCCACTGTATTGTGTTGGCTGCTCAGTGCCCTGGGGACCCTGGGTGAAGCCATAGAAGACTAGAGGTTCTGTGAGTCTAAGTGGATACTGTGCAGGATGTGATTTTTAGCTTGTTGACTTCTAGGAAATGCAAGACAGAAAGGTCTTTGTTTGAGAGGGCTGCAGACTTCTAACCCTCATAAAGAGCTTATCATTTATTTGAGCAAGCTTATAATGTACCATGTTATTACTGTAAGAAATTTGTAATGGTACCATTACAGCAAAACTTTTCCCTGGCTCAAAAGGATCTTTCAGCATTCACTCAGCAATTTTATGCTAGTGCTCTTGCTAACGTCATCATGGTTAACCCTGTAGTGTTTCATTTCTGTGTTTTCTCTCAGTGAACTCTTCCAGGAATAAAGAAACGAGCACAATGCCATTTTCTTGATGTCTGGCACTGATTTTCAGAGACTTTTCTTTCGAAAAGTACTGTATGTGCTACTTTTCCTTCTGCATATGTTACCATCTGTGCATTCCCCTTCAACAGGAACACTCCTTTTAGCAACTAAGACTTTTATTTATAATGGTGTGGTTTATTTAAAGCAGAAAGATGAGTACATTTTTATTTCTTTTTTACCATCTGAGGAATGCCTGTTTGCTTTTTAGTTTTCTATAAATTGATTCTGTAACAATTTAGCATTTTGGTTGTTTTATTAGAGCACATGGGTATGGAAATTACATATCCCAGATAATGCAAGCATACCTAAATTTTTTAAATGGTTAATTCATTTAAAAAGTCTGTGTGCCTGCTATAGGATAGGCTCTGTTTTAGACATGAGCACAGCAAAGCCTGCTCTCATGACATGTTTACTTCTTTATGGGGGCATGTGGGAATAAGGAGACAAATACATAGTGGCAGGTGCTACTGAGTCCTCCTCTGAAGAAATACAAACATGATAATAGGATAGAGTGATGGAGGGGTTGGCGGAACGCTAGTCTGGCTGAGTGAGAAGCAAATGTTTGTATTTGGGAGACGATTCCCAGCAGGGGGAGTGCAATGTCAAAGGCCCAGAGGCAGGGAATGTGCATGTGATTAGAACAACAAGGAGGCAGGGTGGTTGGTGTGCAGGTGGGAGAAGGGCCAGATCTGTAAGGCTCATCCATGGTAAGGGCTGTGGGTTCTGTGGTAAGTGAGCTGGGAAGGCCCTGGGGCTTTGGGGCAGAGGAATGCAGGGAGCTGATGCTTCCAAAGGACTCTTCTGGTTGGTGGGGGAAGAAGGAACGGCAGGGGAGCACGAGTGGGAGCAGGGGGTGGTAGGGCACAGGCACTTCCATAGCTCAGAAAAGGGAGGGATAGCTGGGCCCGGGGTGCCAGCAGTGGAGCAGTGAGAAGTGCTTGATTGTATGTGGATTTGGAAGGGAGAGCTGAGAGAACTTGAGGGTTAAGCTGTGGGAGAGAGGAAGGTTGCCTGAACATTTGGAGCGCTTGAGTTACTGTGATAGGAAAGGCTGGGAGTTGAGGCTAGAGATGCAAATGTGAGTCATCTGCAGCTAGACTGAACCTAAAGCCAAAGGACAGAGGGCATTACCTAGGGACTTAGTGGAGATAGAGGAAAGGGCTGAGCCCAGGGGCTTCCAGGGGCTAGAAATCAGACAGGAGGATCCAGCAAAGGAGTCTGAGCAGGGGAGGCCAGTGAAATAGGAAACCCTTTTCCTTCAGTTTATGTTTGCTTAGTTTTCACATGTAATGTTTGAACACTCACTATTTGGGTTCTTGTTATAGTTGGCTTGGAAGGTGGTGATGTGAGAGACTTTGATCAAAAGTAAACATTACCTTCTTTAAAAAGAGAATTTCCTTGTACCAGGGGGGTGGGGTGGGAGGTGTGCTGACGTAACAATGGGAGCTTTTTTATTACTGATGACTGGTGTGCTGGAAGAGTACTTGAAACTAACCGTCCTCAAGGGGCAGCCTGAGGACCAGTGGACACACACCGTTGGGGGTGAACACCCAGGCAGAAGCTGGAATATTCTTTGCTTGGAGCAGCAAGCTGTTGGGCGTGTGCCCCTGTGTTATAGAGGTGGTGTTTATCATGAAACTTGACATTCAATTATCTAGATTTAAACTGCATGGTTTTGCTTATTTTTAAAAAGACAGGCCACTCACTCCATAGAATTGTGTGCAGCATTTTGAAGTCACTTCGTATCCTATACTAATTGATACAGAAACGTACCAGAGGCTCAGCTTTTCTGTTATACTCTTTGCCCTATAAAAATCCTAATAGATGGACAGCTTGCTAATCACTAGGTGATCTGTGTTATTTTGCAATAGTAATGGTAGATCAATAAGGTTTCCAAGTGGGCCCTTAACTTGGAAGGCAGAAATGACTGTTAATTTCAGGAGTCACTGAACATCGATTCAGTTAAGCCTTTGTAGTAAATAATTTTTTGGGGCGGGGGGGTTTAGGTTTAAATGGTACCTTTAAATGCCTTTGATATGAAGAGAAAACCCATTTAAACTGTGCTCTCCCAAGCCTCAGTTTCCTCTTCTCTGGAACAGGGCAACTTAACTCATCCAAGCTTGTACAGATGGTAAAGTGCTCAACCCAGAATGTGAATCTCAGTGGTCTGACTAACTGCAGAGCTGCAGTTCTAATGCTAATGAAATTACATTTTCTTTTTCTGTATGATACTGCTGTACTCTACCTTTATATCATAAATATTGCCAGTATTCATTTGAAAAGAACCCAGTAAAGTTCAGTTGTTGAGAATTTTAAACAAAGGGAGAATTTTCATGGTTCTTGGGTTTCTTTGGTGGGATTTTTTAGTAAGTTGATGTTTAAGAAAATATTCAACTGATAACAACTTAAACCCCATAGTACCTTGTCAGTTTTATTTGTTAAGACTCTTGCCATGCTAGTGTAAATGACTAGTTTAAAGTGGTTTTAAATGCATGTAAAGTGGTGGCCTAAACCTAAGAACAAACAAAAGAGGTGTTTGATCTCCAGTCTCTAGACCTACTCTTAGGAACTTTCAGTGTAAAAAGAGAGCAGCAGAGCAAACATTCCTGGGATCAGTTTCTTGAGAAATCTTAAAGCTAGTCCTAAAATTGCTCAAAAGTCTCTTTAAAAATGCTGATCAGGATTGTCTGAAACAAGTCTGAATTCTCTGGCCTTGATGAAGGTGGTTTTTAATGTGTAATTGAGTTTTAGATCATCTAGAAGATGGTAATATTACACATTACAGTCTGTTTGGTAATTTGTGGTCATTCCTATAAGAAAAAAACTGCCAGATCCTTGGTCAGAAATCTTCATTCTCTGCTACAATTGTGTCTTGGAAATCCATTGAGTATCATCCTGACTTACTCTGTATATTAGGTTGAATAATGGCCAGCCAGTGATATCTAGTCTTAATCCCTTGAATTGGTAAATATTACCTTATTTAGAGAAAGGGTCTTTGCAGAAGTATTTAAACTAAGGATTTTGAGATGAGATTACCCTCAGTTATCCAAGTGGGTGGGTCTGTTAAATACCATCACAGGTATTCTTAAAAGAGAGCAAAGAGAAATAACACAGACACGCAGAGAAGGCAAGCAGCAATCGAAGTGGTACAGCCACGTGCCCAGAATGCCAGATGCCACCAGAAGCAGAAAAGGGGAGGGGAGGAGTATTCCCTGGAGGGAGCCCAGCCCTGCTGGATTTCAGACTTCTGGCCTCCAGAACTGTGAGAGAGTAAATTCCAGCTGTTGTAAGCCACACAGTTTGGGGCAGCAGCCAGAGGATGCAGTGTGCCCGCCAGTCTGCAGCCCCCAGAGGGCAGGACAAAGGCTCCCCTGCCCTCCGTGGAGCTGTGCAGCCTGAGGAAGACCACTCTCTTCCTCTGACGTGGGGTGGGTAAAACCTTTCTCACAGGGATGTGGTGGTAAGTACCTGGCACAATGTAAGCACCTACTAATGGCCGTTATTATTACATGGTTAGTGTGAGGCAGTGATTCTCAAAGTGTGGTCCCCAGGTCAGCAGCCTGAGCATCTCCTGGTTCCTCTATCAGAAATCAGAGCCACTGTGTGTGCAAACATTAGCATGCGTCCGTCAGTCACCCGAGGGGCTTTTGGAATACAGATGGATGAGCCATCCCCAGGCCTGAGTCAGCAGGTCTGGGGTGGCGGCCTGAGGATTCACATGGCTAACAAGCTCTCAGGGACTTCAGTAGTCTAAAGTTGAGTGGTTTACAGGATAGTAAGTAGAAAGAGATTTTTATTTATTTGCTTTGTTTTAAAATAAACTTCTGACTTTAGGACAGTTTGGGATTTATAACAAAATTTTGAAGATAAAGTTCATACTTTATTCAGATGTCCTCAGTTTTTACCTGTTGTCCTTACCCTGTCATACACCTTAGGCTTCTCTGGTCTGTGACAGTTTCTTAACCTTATTTTTGGTGACCTTGAGAGTTTTGAGGAGTACCAGTAAGGTATTTTGTAAAATGTCCCTCTGTTGGGATTTATCTGAGGTTTTTCTCAAATTGAGATTGAGGTTCTGGGTGTTTGAGAGGAAGGCCATGAAGGTGGAGTACCATTCTCATCACGTCGGATCAAGAGCAGTACTGTGCACGTGACTTATCGCTGTTGATATAGACCTCAATCACCTGGCTGAGGGAGTGTTAGGTTTCTCCTCTAAGAACTCTTTTCCCCCCTTTCCAAGAACTTCCTTCCCCCCTTTCTATGGAAGGAAGTCACTAAGCACAGCCCTCAGTTAAGGAGTCAGGAGTTGCTCCCCTCCTTGCCGTCAGAGTAGCTACATATATTATTTAGAGTTCTGCACAGATTTGTCTGTTCTCTCCCATTTATTTATTTATATCAGTATGGACTCATGAATATTTTGTATTTTGGTTTATATACTTCTTTCTGTGGTTACTGAAATTATTCCAGCTTTGGCCATTGGGAACTCTTTCAGTTGCATTCCCTCCCTCCCTCCCTCCCTCTCTTTCTTACTTTCTGGCCTTAGAAGATGTTGCAGGCTCATCTTTTAAATTTTCTTCCCCAGCCCTAGAATTGGCTATTTCTTGAAAAAAATCCCAATCTCCTTCAACTGGAGAATGGTATTAGAAACTAAGATGTGGGTGCTAGGTGTGGTTGTTGTTACTGGGGTATCATTTGCTTCTAGGCCTCTTCAAGTGGCAGAGCAAGGAAATCTATGCCTGTATACTGACCCCTGTATATACACATATCTGTAAGTATTTCTGTATGTGATCTCCTGTATCTATATTAAACTAGACATGAGCTGATACTGATGTCTCCAACTGGAATCAATAGCACCAATGACTCTCAGCAGTAAGAAATCTGGCTGTCACCATCCTCTGTCCCTTTACTGAATTGTTCAGTTCCAGTGTACATGTATCAACATTTCAGAATTTTTAACATGTATCTCCATGAGAAACTTTATTATCGAGTACAACATTTACGTAGCTTCAGTTGCCTTTAGTCTGAAAATTTCTACTCATTTCCATAGTTAACTTAGACCTTTCTGACTCTCCTTATGGAGGTTTGTTTCCTACATTTGTAAAATAGTTCAGTTGTTTTGTCTTGGGCTGCATTCCACCCTGGAATCCCTTGACCTCTTAAATGACTTTTAAAAAAAGCCCATTTGTACGCATTTTAAAGTGCACTCTTTGTGCTGTGAAGTTCCATGGGTTTTGACAAATATGTAGTGTCACGTATCCATCATTACAGTATCATACAGAACAGCTTCACTGCCCTAAAAATCCACTGAATAGGTGAATTCAGTGCTCCTCCTTCCCTCCCCACACCCTCTAAGTAAGCCCTTGGCAATGACTTTTTACTGTCGGTGTAGTTTTGCCTTTTCCAGAATGTCACATAGTTGGAATCATACAGTATGTAGCTTTTTTAGACTGGTTTCTTCACTTAGGAATATGCATTTAAGGTTTCTTCATGCCTTTTCATTGCTTAATAGCTCATTTGTTTTTATTGTTGAATAATATTACATTGGATGTACCACAATTCATCTATTGAAGGACATCTTCATTCCTTTTGGGTTTTGCCATTTATGAATAAAGCTGCTATAAAACATTAGAGTGCATAATTTTGTGTGGGCATATGTTTTTAAATCAGTTGGGTAAATACCTAGAAGTGTGATTGCTGGATTGTATGGTAAGACTATGTTTAGCTTTGTAAGAAACTGCCAGACTGTCTTCCAAAGTGGCTGTTCCAATTTGCATTCTCACCAGTATGAATGAGAGTCCTGTTGCTCTCATCCTTAGGCATTTGGTATTGTCAGTGTTATGGATTTTAGCCATTCTAGTAGGTGTGTACTGGTATCTTGTTATTTAGGAAGAGGTTTTTAGTACCCTGTTTATGGTTTAGCCTAGGCTGATGTGCTCTTATTTGGTACTGTGTTTCTGTTTATAATTTGGGCAAGTAACTCTTTCCATTTTTGTATTTTAATAATATTAAGCTTGGACAGGTTTATGCTTGACTATAATGAGGATATGGAAAATTGTTGAATTGATCTTCGCTGAGATTGGGTTTGATCCCTGCACCCCTGTTCTTTTTATGGTGGTTATAGGCCTTAGGCATTTGTAATATTAATACAGAGCACTTAACTTTAACAGTAATAGCAAAAGTTTTTAGAACAAGCCTGAACAACTTACAGCAATTGATCACATTCCACGTTTCATACCTAAATGAATACTAACAAGCTAGAGTGAGTTTGAAGAGAGGTTGTCTTGCCAATGGGTTTCAGCCCCGGGCAAGTTTGCTATGGATTCAATGTGACCAAAGAAAGTGACAGCAAAATGTTCTTTGGGGCGAAAGGGTTTATTACTCGGCTTGTTCTCCCAGCGGTAGGTCGAGCAGTAGCGTCTCTGCCTCTGCTCAGAGCACTGGGCCGAGCTCTCTATATAGCGCAATAATAGCTTATTGCCTAAAGGTGTGGAAGCGGTAGCCTAGTAACAGGCCAGTTACATTATCGGGTGGTTAAAGTTCAGTGAGGATCCTGGCCATAGGAACCCCAACTTCCCCACACTCCACCCCTCCAGGATTCTCGCCTTACAATCTACACGCTTTCAATCTTCTGGAATGGTTCCTGTGCGAGAAAGCTGGAGCACTGTTACCAGATTCCACAATAGCAACAGAGGATAACACGATTTAGAGATAATAAAAATTAAGATACAGCAAGATTTTGATACAGGTGAAAAAGATTATAATAATCCTAAAGCCAGAGGAGGTTCCTAATAACAAATATTATAATAATCCTCAAGCCAGAGGAAGTTCCCAATCCACAAAGACTTTAGGGGCAATAAGACACATGTTTTAATGCCACCAACAGGGGCAAATCTTGTCCAGCAGGTAGGATGCATGCACGAGAGTGGTCCTGTGATAGGACTGTAGCAGGAAGGCGGTCCCTTCCAGGTCTAGTATACCATACTTTTACTCCTCTCCCCTTGGGGGTTACTGAAGGGTCTATATATAGTGCTACTGGAGGTGCATGCACTGGCCATAATGATAAAACAAAACTCCCTGGTAAGATGCTCCTACCTTCTGGCCGTTCAGGATATATACTACTGTGACCTTTAGTGGCCACTCTGTTGTTATTCCAGGAATACACAGGAGGTCAGCTTCCAGGTCTTGTCCCCAAGGTGCCAGGAGAGCCAGCCATCATTGGTCCATGTGTCGAAAGGTCCAAGGCCACGTCCACTCAATGGAGGCTCCAGGGTTCAGTGCAGCTGGTGCTGGCAGCAAGATGTTATTCTGGTGACTGAACCTCGACTTCAGTGATTCTTCCTTGGTTTGTACTTGTAGTTGTATAGGGGAGGCAGCCATATGTGTTAACATGTCTGTGGTGCTCAGGGCACCCTTTCGGGGTCTCTCGTTCAAACACCGTAGCATGGTCCATAAGCAGACTGACCATCCCCACAGACTATTGGTATCTGACTTTAGTCCGGATTTTAACAAACCATTGTGCCTCTCTATCATGCCTGCTGTGGTAGGATTGTATGGCACATGAAACTTCCATCTGATTCCCAGCTCTCGCACCCATTATTGCAGTGTATGCCCAGTAAAATGGGTGCCCTGATCACTCTCAATTACCTGTGTTGGCCATAGGCAGCAAAGAGATACTCCAGGCCTCTTTTGGTTGTCTGCTGCTCTGCACAACGGATAGGAAAAGCAACCAGAAGTCCAGTAGCTGTGTCCACACAAGTCATCACATACCGATATCCTTCTGACACAGGTAGAGGCCCAATATAGTCTATCTGCCACCTGACAAGGGGTATAGGCCCCTTAGCTATTGTCCCATGTTGCTGTGGAACTTGGTGTAAGTCCCTTTTGGAGCACACGACACACTCCTGCCAGGCCCTACTAACTTTTTTGAAGGTCAAAGGCAAGCCCCACCGGCGGGCCACAGCCCACATTGTCTTTTGCCCTGCATGCAACAAACGCTGATGTAGCCATTGGGCTACATCAGAGCCAAGCTTTCCTTCTAACCTACGTATCTGGGCCAATTTATCTGCTTCATCATTTCCTGGGGATGCCAGTGGCAATGGTATCCAGTCACATGGTATTCTGTAATTATTTTAGTCTGACCACAGGCCCATAAGTCTTGCCCCCAGAGGAGTCAGTGACCAACCAGTCAGTTGGCATGGTACCTGGTTGGTATCCAAAGGGTCAAGCCCTGATAGACAGCCCTGCTGTCAGTGCAGACAACTATAGGGGAGGGCTCCTGGCTGATCACAAGCCACACAGCCCGCAACTCTGCCCATTGGCTGCTCTTCCCCTCACCATCTTCCATCCATATTGTCTCAGTCTTAGGATGGAAAGCTATGGCCCTCCATTTTGGGGACTGCCCATGGCTGAAGCTATCTGTGTACCATGCATCTTTGGGTATAGGGGCTCTTCCCTCCTGATAGGGACTCTTTGCTACTAATGGTTCAAAAGCAAGTTCTTCCTGCTTTTCACTAGTATATGTCACCGGCCCCAATAAGCGTTGGAGTTCTTCACTCAAGGAGCTACTAGAGAGGGCACTACGCTGCTGTAGATAAGCACCCCACTTGGCTAGTGTGGGTGTTTGTGCCACACCACTCCTTGGCTTTTGGGTCCAGTCTCGTACCCACTCTGAGATGGGATAGGTGGTTATTACCTTTATCGGGGCCATTCCAGTGATG
This sequence comes from Smutsia gigantea, assembly GCA_032199065.1. Classification (NCBI taxonomy): domain Eukaryota; kingdom Metazoa; phylum Chordata; class Mammalia; order Pholidota; family Manidae; genus Smutsia; species Smutsia gigantea. The sequence goes on from JAVSCE010012821.1 coordinate 35,098, forward strand.
GGTTCTGTAGCCAGCAAGGCGTGATACACGGCAGCCAGTTGTTTTTCTATCAAAGTGTACCGTACCTCTGCCCCTTTCCAGAGTTGTGACCAGAATACAATGGGTTGGAGAGTTCGTTCAAGCCGCTGCCAGAGACCCCAGCTATAACCGTCTTCAGTGACATGAACGTCCAGCTCACAGGGCCTTGATGGGTCTGTCACACTCAAGGCCTGCACGGCCTTGACTGCCCGTTTTGCTGTAGTAAAGGCAGATGCACATGTCTCATCCCAGTCCCACCTGATGCCCTTTTGTACCAACCAGTGTAAGGGCTTCAGAATTTGTGCCAAATGCGGGATATACACTCTCCAGTAGCCTAGAAGACCCAGAAACTCCTGTAGCAATGCTACCGTTGTTGGGGTAGGAAAGGCGTGGACTTTATCTGTAACTGCTTCTGGTATAACTTTGGTCTTACCTGACCAGACGACTCCCAAGAATTTGACAGACAAACCACCCAGGTCCCTGAACCTTGGTGTTGTTCACAGCCCATCCTTTCTCCTGTAAATGTTGCAGCAGTCTAGGTGCTGCACCTTCTAAATCTGAAAGGGAATCGGACGTGAGCATGACATCATCAATATAATGGGACAGCCACACTGTTGGCAGTTTCTCCCATGTAGCCAAGTCCTGGTCTACAAGTCCATGACAAATGGTGGGGCTGTGGAGGTATCCCTGTGGGAGGACAGTGAAAGTCCATTGCCATCCTTCCCACGTGAAGGCAAACTGTTCCTGACTTTCCTGCTCAATGTCAATGGAAAAGAAGACATTAGCAAGATCTACCACATAATGATATGCTCCTAGTTCATGGCTGAGGGTATCCATCAAGCCTGCAATAGAGGGGACAGCAGCATGCATAGGGGGTATGACTTTATTCAGTTCTCTGTAATCCACAGTCATACACCAGGAGCCATCTGGCTTTTTTACTGGCCTCATGGGGGAATTGAAAGGACTATGGGTGGGCCTTATAATACCAACGTTTTCCAGCTCCTGGAGAGTTTCTCCAATCTCTTTATGCCCTCCAGGCAGTTTGTACTGTTTGGTATTAGTCACCTGCCAAGGCACAGGCAAAGCTACGGGCGGGTGCCTAGCATGTCCCCTTAGAACTGCCTTCACCACACGTACTCTCAGTCTGAACTCACCTGCAGTGGTCTGCAGCCATAAACCCTGCAGGATATCAATCCCCAAAATATACTCAGTGATAGGAGATATATACGCAGTATACTCTTTTGGGGGTAGACGCTCTATTCCCAAAGGGATTTGGGCTTTTTTCACTCTGATAACCTTCCCCCCATATCCATCTATGATAGTGGGGGTCCCAGGGAACCATTCAGGGTTGCCATGAATCAGTAAACATTCAGCCCCAGTGTCCACCAGAGCCAGGACACATTGTATGTTCACTGGGGACCAATGGATAGCTATTTCAGCATGTGGCCTCCGGTCCCCCCCGGTCCCTTAGGGCAGATACCTTGACCTTCCCCTCAGTCAAACCGTGTTCCCCAATCACCTTCCTGTGTGGGCTCAAGTGAGGTTGGCTCACTTTCCAGCAGGAAGTCTTGCAAACACACAGGCCAGACTCGTGGCTCTGTCTCTGATCTCTGCCTCTTTGGTCTTAATGGCTGGAACTGCTGCTCTGGTTTCAGCTGTTGCCCTAGCTCTAGTATGATCCTATTTAACTTCCCAACCAATTTCCTTCCATCTACTCCTGCCCGTATTAAAATCAACCCACATCTGGGTCCTTGTAACCTTCATGGGGCCCTATAAATTCTTCTTGTGAGTGACAGGTTTTATTTCTGAGTTCTCATTGCTTCAGCCCCTCCTAAGTCTGCTACTGTATGTGTCACCTTGCTTATGGGATGCCCTAAGTGAGGGGAAAGAATGGCCACTAGAGACCCAAAGAGGGATGTAGGAGCCGTTTGAAGTACAATATTTCTCATCCTAGTAGTGAAAAAAATCTTCATCTGGGCCATAATTCTCTGGACTATAGATGGCATTTCTTATGCCTAGCTCTCATAACACCTGTTGGAGCTCAGCATACATCTGCCATCTAACAGGAGAAGATGGTAGATCACCCAGATTGGGCCACACAGCACGAATTGCAGCCATAAGCCAATCGAGGAGGGAGTGACTCCCTGGGGTCTGATGTGCATTTTGTAATCACTGCCTCAAGGCAGGCTGCACTGTCAGGGAAGACAGCTTTCCCATCTCTGGTCCTGACAGAACAATTCCATCCACCCTTAAGTCCCATAGACGCAGGAGCCAAGCTGATATTGACTCCAAGGGCTTCTCCCTAAACTGGGAGCCCAAATCCACCAGCTCAGCCTGAGTATAGGAGTGGACCATAGAGTGCTCCACGACCTGGGGAGGGGGCTGCTCCTCTCCTTTGGGAACCTTCAGCTGCTGGGTCTTTATTTCCTTTACAACCACTGGGCGTGCTTTCAATACAGGAGGGGCCAGTGCCTCCAGCACCACCCCTTCATCCTTCCCCAGCCCCTCCATATCTGGGGCTGATGGCACCTTTCTCTCCCCTGCCCCGAGTGCCTCCTCTGCTACAACCTTTACCTTTTCTACTGTGCCTCGCAGCAATGCTACCTCAGTCTTCAGAAGCTCTCTTACCCTTCACCTCAGTGCTTCACAGCTGTTGTTCTCATGCCACCTTCACCTGTGCTTCCCTCAGGAGTTTGTCTTTTTCCTTGATGGCCTCTTCCTCCTTCAGAACACCTGGTAGCACTGCAGTCGTGTTCTGTAAAGAATTGTTTACCTCTCCAATGACACCTTGCTGCCAGCGTTCTCATGCCATCTCCTCTCGTATCAGTGGCATTTCCCTCTTCAGGGAATCCACAGAAGTTTGCAGCTTGTGTTCTTGTGCCACCTCTCGCATCAATGCCATTTCTTTTTCAGGGAATCCACAGAAGTTTACACCTCGCGTTCTCATGCTGCCATTTCTTGGGTCTCTTCTGTAGACCTTTTTAATACTCTGAGAAGCAGCCAACCGACAGTACCTGCTGCCTCATGGGCACTCTGTTTCTCAAAGGATTTACTTACTATACCAAGGGCCACCCCTACTGCCTCAGGTGTCACCTCCACTTGCCTCCAGTCCTGGGGTGGGGCCCAGTCCTCTAGGAGGCAAGCCACCTCAGACCACATACCCATTGGGGGACAATCCACTGTCTCCCCATTCACAGGGGCAGCCTGCTGAAGCACCCCTCCCATAAGAGCAGCCTGTCTTTTTCCTTGTTCTGCCAACTATGCCAATTGTCTTGCCAGTGGGTTTCAGCCCCAGGCAAGTTCGCTGTGGATTCAATGTGACCAAAAAAAGTGACAGCAAAACGTTCTTTGGGGCGAAAGGGTTTATTACCCAGCTTGTTCTCCCGGCGGTAGGTCGAGCACTAGTGTCTCTGCCTCTGCCCAGAGCACTGGGCTGAGCTCGCTATATAGTGCAATAATAGCTTACTGCCTAAAGGTGTGGAAGCAGTAGCCTAGCAACAGGCCAGTTACATCATCAGGTGGTTAAAGTTCATTGAGGATCCTGGCCATAGGAACCCCAACTTCCCCACATAGGTACATGAATTGTTCACCATTTGTTCGTTTAACAGATAATGATACCATTTCAGCGGTGCCTTAGGGCAGGGTACTCTTTGCCATTGTGGAATTTTTCCACTGGTAGAGACAGATGATGTATACATTTCTGTGATGCAGTCAACACTCAGCAACGACACTTAGCAAATTCGCATGTGCCTGCTGTGTGCCTGGCACTGGGCAGTCAGGGGTGAGCAACAGGCAAGTCCCAGCCCTCCGGAATGTACGTCTGTGTAAGGGCACTGTGTCATTAATGACAGCATCAGAGGTCCTGCAAAGGCAAACTGCAGAGAAACTGTGAGCGTGAAGAGCAGGCAGTCCTGACGCGGGCCTGCAGGTCAGGGAGGCCTCCACGAGGAGGTGTCTCCCAGATGTGTGAGTGCAGTAGGTTCAGACGGGTAAGGGGCCAGACCAGCATTAGGAGTAGAAGGCCAGGTTGAGGGTAGGAAGATAGGACAACCTGGCATGTTCTTTCATCAGCTCATTTTGGTTTTAGTGTTTCCCCCAGCTGTTTTTGTGCTTATACTCCAACCCCTCCCCACATGGGTAAATAAAGTGCCAGTGGTATAATTGAATGCACTTCTAGAGATTGGACTTTTTAGGTGACATTTTTACTGTCTCATGGAAACGTAACAGGCTAATGTAAGAGTCAACAGCATTCCCCTCCTTTTAGCTAGGAAGAGGAGGATCAAAGGCAGTAGACAAGAAGCCTACTCTGAAGGAGCCTGTAGTCCCTTGGGGAGAGACCATGTGTAATCATGCATCTCAGGGAGAAGTAGAAATACGGTGTTCTAAGAAACCAGAGGCTGATTGATTGTGTGGGGTAGAGGAGGGGTGGGGAGGTCCTCGCAGGTGGGACTGTTAGCTGGAGCCTTGCTGACCACCCAAGAGGATGGGCCAGCCTTGCAAGGGTAAAGCAGCCTGTCAAAAGGAGCAGTAAGTATGAAGTTAAGGGGTACAGGACAGTCCCACCTGCTGTGAGAACTGCCTCTGGCTTGGTACAACTGCAGAGGTGGGAACTCAAGACAGGGCAGATGGATGGACCCAACTGGTGAGGTTCAATTTTAGGGGCTGAGGGCTTTCACAATGCAGTCTGCTCTGTGGGGACTGTTGTAGTATTTTAACAAAGCTTTTTACCTGATCAGCTGGCTAGTAAATTAATAGGCCTTTGTATGGAAAGGCTCAGCTTTCTGTAGCAGATAAAGTAGTTACCATCAAGAGGTTAAAGGTTTCCAGTCCATTTGTTCTGGGGGAGGTACACATGCTCAGTCTACACTGCCTGATTCATCTGAGGGAATCGTGCAAGTCAAGATCATTCCACAGTGTGATAGAAGAGATCAGGACTGTAGATTTTCTTCATGATTTGACAGTTACAAACTATGTGGAAGAAGTCAAGGCAGAATAAAGTGTATTTTACTGTAGTTGTAAAGCTGTGTTGCGGAGTCTTATCGAAGGTGTTTATTGAGCTCCTTCTGCTGACAGAGGGCTCCAGAATCTGCCTCTTAACCACAGAAGTATTTTTTCCTCTGAGCTCAAAACTTGAAAAATATGAAGAGCTATGGAAAAATAAGTAGACTTATGATTTGTTGAGCAGAGTGTAAGGTTTTGGACTGAGCACATGAACAGAGCAGTTGGCACTAAGATGCCACCCGTTGTAAGACACGCTATTACCTTCTGCACCACTGAGAAAGAAAACACTACCACCTATTAACTATGACAGGCTTTCTTAAGTCACATCCCAACTTAAGAGACAGCAAGATGTGAAAAACTTGAAATGGATGCAGTTCAGAGTTCAGTATCGCCTACTGCTTACTCTCTTGGGTTATTGGTGTGAAGGATTGTAGAGTTGGAATAGACTATGAACTCCAAGTTTTGTCCCCAGTGCCTTTAATTCTTAGTCTGGTGCTTGGCCATAGTCGATGGCTGACAATTGAGTAAATACATAAATGGATGGGTGGAAGAGACAGACAAATACAAATGAGGTAAGGGTTGAAGGTGGTCAGGTAGAGAGAGAGAAGGTATGTGGGAAAAGGTGTTTGAGGAAGCTTGAAGTCTTAGAAAAAGTATTAACGTAGTGAATTTGACAGAAGCCAGTGTTGCTTATGTTATGGTAATAGGAATCATTAAGATTTCTTTAATACCTCCATAAGTACTTGGCTCTTTTCTTAGAACTTTATTGCTACTAATTCATTCTGTCCTCACAAGTCCCAGAGGTGGGTGCTGTTCCCTTTTACAGGCATGGAAACTGAGGCTCAGGGTCCCAGCAGTGATGTAAAAGCATGTAATAGGAATGGTGGCTCTAAATCTGTTTACAGTTGAAAATGATTTTAATTTTAAAAATTACTTTGAAACAGTTTACTTTTCTTGGGATTTTTTAATTATGTGAGGGCCATGAGAACTCCATGAAGGGCTTACTGGTGGGCGCTAAGCATTGTAGCCTTACTTTATCATTGTGTAAAGGCCTTTCAGACTTAAGTTTGTTCCTCCTGACGTAGGCTTATGTGGGTCGTATACTCCAGAACACCTTTTAAATTATTGGCTCTATGAGTTATATAGTCTTCACCTAGCGTTTTCAGGTCTTTGCACATCATTCATGTATAACAGTATTATAAAAATTTATTAAAATTATAGTGGATGTACCTGATTGGAAATTCAGTTATTTTGTTTTAAGGTGGTGGATGGAGATACAAAAACCTGTGAGGTAAGGGTGATTTGGACCTTGCTGGGGCCGGTGTGTCCTTAAGGAAGGACATCACGATCACAGTGTTGTTATGGTACAAGCAGGCCCTGGTGAGCAGGTGTTGCATGCACAGGGGGGTGAGGTGCACCATTGAAATTGCTGCTCTGTGGGACCCCTGCCCTGAGATGCTGTGCCCTCAGCTGCTTCTACCATGTGCTCCATTTTGCAGTCTTCTTAATTAGGATATTTTTATTATAACTTTGATCTAATTTCTCAACTCACAGAAACTATTTCTAATTATAAAATTCATGAAAATAGGATCTGAGATTCAAAGCAATACTTTCCCAATACCCATGAGATATCTCTGTATCACTTCTAGATTGTTGCTTACATCAGGGTGAGTTTTTCTATCAAATGCAGTGTCTTTGCAGTTACTGAAGACTGTAGTGTCAAGAGAACAATGATGTTCAAGATGTGGTAGAGCCCTCAGGCTTTTCATGCTCAGCAGTTTTACTTCACATGCTGTGCATAATTAGAGCTGCAGTATGCCATACTAACAAGGTCCTGCGGCCATGTTTTTAAAAACCTGAGCAATGAAAGGTACTGTCTAATTTCTAACTATTTAATGAGTAATAACAATTAAATCTTGTACCAAGGTTAAAAACAGAGGTCTTGTTTTGAGCTTTTCTTTTTCTTTTCCATGCTTTTTACTAGAAGCATTCAGAAAGTTCTACTGAAGTTAGTCAGTAGGTAGGAAAAGGAATAGTCTACTAGAAGTGGAAGATGAGTACTTTGAGAAATGTGATCAGTATTTTAACAGAACTAACTTGGAGTAATCTTAAGAGTCTAAATAGCAAAGTTGAAGGCACTTTTTAAATTTTCTCTGTTGAACTTGATATTTAAGTTGTCTTTTAATACAGATCAATTGTATGCTAGTACACTTGTCTTCATAATGTTATATCCATGCCCACCTCCCAGTACACTGAAGTGTGTTGTGTGTTCTAAGCAGACACCTCTGTCTGTTGGAGCAGTTTCTGACTGGGCTGTTTATAGCCTATCTTAGAAACTTAATATAGAATATATAGAAAGATCAGTTTTTACTGCCTTTTCTCCTTTGTTGACTTCATGTAAACATATCTCATTACTGTTGCATAGCAGCTGACTTTGTATTGGGATTTTTGTTTAGCAGTTTTTTTCCTATGGAACATTGACTTTGTGTAACAATTTCTAGTCTCTTAAGCATCCGTGATGAAAGTTTAACTCTTTTTCCTTAAAACAGAAAAGTCTTCATGGCATATAGGTATATATCTCTTTGCTATTTTTCTAATATCTCTATGAATTGGAGTTTTATTAAAATGATGACTTAAATGCTCAGATTGTTGTATCTCTTTAGTTACCGTTAGTCTGAAATAGGTCCTCAGTCTTTCCTTGATTTTTAGACCTTGACACTTTTGGCGATTACAGGCCAGTGCAGTGTTCATCAGTTTCTATTTGTTTATTGTTTCCTCATGATTTGGGGCAGGAATATTACAAAAGTGATGCTTTGTTCTTCTGTTATTCTAAACAGTACATGATTTTGATTTGTCCTATTATTGATGATATTAACACTGACCACTTAATTAGGGTGGTGTCTGCCAGGTTTCTTTGCTGTAAGTCACTCTTTTCTTTTAGTAATTAATAGCTGTCATTGTGGAGAGGTACTTTGAGATCATGTAAATATCCTGTTCCTCATCAGACTCACCTCCACTAGTTTTAGCAACTATAGATGTTTCTTGGCTGAATAAGTTAATTACTATGATGATTGCTAAATGGTGCTTTTCTAATTCCATTCATTCTTTCTACTTCATTAACTAAAAGTAAGGAAAAACATGTTCTTCCCATGTAGTTATTCGTGTGTGTGTTTGCATGAGTATAGACTCCTGATTCCTATTTTATTCAATGGGTTACAATCTTTTACTGTTATATTTTTCTGTGTCTAAATTGTCCCAGATTTGTCCTGTGGTAGCCCTTTCTTGCTGGTTTCTCTGTCGTCTTGACATCCTTTGAGCAGTTTCTTGCTGTCTGGTTCAAGATACCTGGGCTATGACTTCTTTTCCTGCCCAGTCTCTGCAGTCTGCCGTCCATTTCTCCGTGAGACTCTGGTCCTTTTAATGAGAAATATTTAGAAGCCAGTATCTAGGCTGTACTGAGTTCATTGTTATTGGTGTGTTGCCATTCCCAGGCCAGTTCAGTGAACTGAACCAGGGAAAGTGTGTGTGCGTGCGCCCATGAGTTTATATTGATACACAAAATGCCATTTCAACATAAAGGACTCATTATCTCTCTTTCCAAATTTGTCTCCCCTTTGTTTGACAGTTGAATCTGGCTCCTTTTGTCCTCAGATATATTGACTTGTTGAATAGATTTCCGTTGTATGTCATTAATCTCCCGTTGCTGCAGTACCCCCGTATAGATGGCTTTCTTACTCTGTTCAGGCTCCAGCACCCCGCGCTGGGCTGTTGTGCTTGGCTACCCGTTCTGTCATGGGCCCTTACCTGGCATGACCCCACTAGTGGTTATTGCTGGGAGAGTGGTAGGAAACCTAAATCCATCTTGAAATAGGCTTTTATCATTTTAGTTACTTGATTCTAGGTAATACCACACAGAGTGACATAGCCCTCCTTTGTAAGAGCATTTTTTAAAACTATTAGTAAATGTAGCAAAACAGTATTTCTGTTTTGATAGTATGTTCTTGCAGATCTATTTCCTGCAGTGTCTGCTACCACCAAATGTTTGACTTTATCTTTTTCCTCGTAAATTCGGTTTTAACCATTTCTGTATTCCTCTTAGAGGCTAATGAATTAGGCATTTAAATGTTTGATAAATTGGAAAAATGTTCTGCTAACAGTAAAACGAAATATCATATAAAGTACTAGAGTATATAGCTGTTGACAGCCAGCCAGCACCATGAGCTGTACTCTAAAAATCGGAATGAATAATTTTTAAAATACTGGCGTTAGTTAGCAAAGTTGAAGAGCACTTGGGGATACTAATTCTTCCCATTCTGAAGTTTTAAATGGGTGTAACTCTTTCCTTTTCTTTAAGCCAAAGATTTTTTGTTTTCAAAAATGAGGTATAGAAGAGAAAAGCCTTTTATTTCCATTTTAGGTAGCAAGTGGTTTTTCTCTCTCTCTTTTTTAACTGTAAATGCTATGTTAATATAAAAAACATTTGTTAGGAGTGGACTATTTCTGAGAAATGGTCTAGACAAGGTTTATTTCAGATATCCCATTAGGATTTTTCCCCCTTTAAGTTCTGTTTCATTTTGTCTGACCTTGTTTCCCTTAAGTAAAATTTTAATTTTAGAACCAGATTTCTCCAAAATGGTATCCAGGTGTATGCGGATATTCTAGGGTGGTACTGAGTAACCAAAGGGTAAACTTGGCTTGGATTCCCAGAACATTAATTTTACATCAGGTTTGAGAGAGGAAGAGACATTTCTACAATGAGATAAACATGGATACCGTAGTGTATAGTGCAAATTTATGAATTTTTAAGATTAAACATGAGAAGAGAAATCTAGTATTTATCAGAGGACTGCTTTAGGCTGTGCCCTCCAAACCAGGGTATTTCCATTCACTCTTCTCTGCCATTAGAATACTCATGTGCAAAAATGATAAAACTATGTTTATTTCCTCATAGATTGTATAGTCTCTTTTATCCCTTTATTCTTTTCTGTAGGTACTTTATTGATGTGGTCTGGCACCGCTCTCTTTTCTAGCTTCCATAGTTTACTAATTTTCTGTGGAACACCCTATCCTTTCAGTGAATAATTTGACTGTTTATTTTCAGAAGTGTTACTTGTGTGAAGTTAGCCCACATAAATGCTTCTGTTCCAAACCATTTTCAGGGGAAACAAATCTCAATTGCGAACATGGCCTTTAGCATGCCACATCTTCCAAGCCCCATGAATGAGTAACCCTGCCGATGGGGAGCTTCTCCTTCCTGTCCAGGATACAGTGGGGTGTCCCCTACCCTGCTCCCATCCCCTACTGTGTCTCAGTGGCTTAGTTGCTTTCTTTTAACAGGTCATATGAACTCTTTAAAAACAAACACCTGGAAATTAGTGCTCCTGCTCTCTGAGACCTGTTAACTTTTCCACTGTCTAATCTCACACGTGGCATGTGGGCCTGACCGTGCCTCTGAGGCCTCAGTCTGTTTTCTCATTGTACCTCTTTGCTCAGAGACTGCCCTGGGGGAGAGAAAGGAGAGCAGGCTTAGGTTTGGGTTTGAAATTAAACTTCTCATTTAACCATGCAAACCATATGTAACATTCATCAAAAATCAAATGCTCTTAAGTATTATTATTTTAAGGATGGAGCATATTACTAGCTACCGGTCCTTGGAATAGAAAACAGTACCATACCATACCAGGGTGTGGGACATAGAGCAAATTATTAAACCGTCTTCAGAATTGAAGTTCTCCTCTTGGAGCAGAATAAAAATGTGTGGGTTTGTGTCTAAATGTTAGGATGGCTAATACAGTCATCAATAGAAATGTTAGATTCGTAATAGTTTTATCACAATACCCATTAAGTTTGAGTATGTATCTTTTAGTAGTTAAATCTGGTAAAACTGTATATTTTCTCTAGTTACAGGGAAGTTTTGTAGAATCTGTATAGATGGATGGTTACTTTGTTTATTATTAAGGAGCAGGCTTTTTCTTAAACAACTGAGGGGTATGTTGGTTCTAGTAGTTTTTTTTCCTCTGAATCATCAGTGTGTATGGTGGTAATTTAGTGACTAGGAGGCACTGTAAATTATTGGTTATAATAAATTGATGTCATGCCCACAGCACAGCATGCAAAAAGGATGAATTAGAGACAGGAATAGTAACAGGTTTTTTGCCCAGGAAACCTCAAAGAATATAATGAAGCAGTGCCATGTTGATTACTTAAAAAAAAAAGAATAAGGAAAAAAGGTCTAAGAGAGAAAATATTGAGACCTTAGGTTTAATAAAACAGATTACAGATAAAAAACTTCATACTTTATATTTCTGAAAATCTGAACAGCTAAAGAACTTTTAAGACATCTTTTATTATAATTTCATGATTTATTTGTTGATGGATAGAGTATGAAGTATGACAAAAAACTATCACTGTCATTTTTAATCTCTCCTTTTTTGTTTTGAAATGCTTTTTAGACTTAGAACAATTTCAGGAATAGCACTCCCAAACTAACGAGGTTCCCTGATTGTTAACATTTACCACATTTATCATTTTTCTCTAGATGTATACATTATTTTTTCCTGAATCATTTGAAGGTAAGTTGTGGACATAATATTTAGGGGCTTTTTTGCCCCTAAATACCTCCTAAGAACTAGGACATTCATTTACATAAACAGTGCAGTAATCAAAATCAGGAAATTAATGTAATATTATTATCTAATCTACAGATTTTATTTATATTTCACCAGTGTTCTGATACCACCCTTCATAGCAAAAAAAGAAAAAAAAACCAAAAAGCTATCAAGGGTACAGTCCAGATTCACTCGCAGCAATTAGTTGCTATATCCCTTAAGTGTTCTTTAACCTTGACCTTGTCCTTGCTGTTGACCTTGACCTTGTCAAAAAGTAGCGGCCAGTTATTTTGTGGTATCCCTCAGTTTGTGTTTATCTGCTGGATCTCTCTGGCTAAGTGACTGTCCTCCTCAATGCGTCATATCAGGAGGCGCGTGATGTCAGTGTGCCCCTGCTGGCAGGATTAACTAATCTCTTGTCAAGTTGCCACTGTGAAATTATTATTTTTCCCTTTGTAGCTAATACGTATTCTGTAGGGAGATATTTTGAGACCATGAGCTATCCTGTTCCTTCCCCAACTGCCATCCACTAATGATACTTACCTGAACTAATTACTCTGGTGTTTGTGAAATGGTGGTATTCCTAACTCTACCTGTGGTCATTTTTATGCCCAGCAGCTTTGTAATGGGGGCTTTTGGTAATTGTTTGCTTTCTTAGATGTAATTTGAGTAACTATAAATGTGGGAAACCTTCATACTGAAATTAAATAGTGTGTCCCTTGTCCTCTGCTTTTCCTCTGTTCTTGGGTGTATGGCCTTGACCTGTGGAATGGGTGGCCCAGAGGCAGTGTTGTGTGGCCATAGGGATTGTGGACAGGCCCTACTGAACCCTCTCTGGGTTCCAGCCCTGCTGTTACATATCCTGCACCCCTTCACTTTTCTCTTTCAGGAGCTTGTGGCTTCTGGAACCCAGCACATAATCACTTTAAAGCTTGGTTTTAGATGTAAATAATTCTTAATAAAATTGATCTGTGGTGGTTTTCTTTGTTTATTTACTTGAAAGTAGCAGTTACTGAATCCTGTTATCATATGCTTTTTATTTTTATATGTTAACTGAAAGGAATCTAGGTATACATATGATATAAGTCCTAAGACCTTGGCATTTCCCCCCAAATTATAGCTGGTTTATGCTGGTAGAAAAAAAAGCCATTTAAAATGCAGAAGCAATTTACCTCACCAATACTTTCTCTTCCTTTTTTCCTTGGTAGATTTCCATTAAATAGATCCTTTTTAATTGTTGGTTCTCATTTTATAATCTTTATCCCTTAGTCTTAACTGTTTCTCCATATTCCTAAATATGCGAACAACTATTTATAAATCAACCTTTCAAAGTAAGACAAACAAAACAGCACCTTAAATTGGGGTCACCTTTTCCCATCTGTGCCAGAGTCCTGCCGGTGGCCATGAGTGCCCTGGCCCTCCACTGCAGACTTTACTCCTTGTAAGCCTCAGACCCCACTGCCCTTGCAGGCCTGCTGCCTCCTCCTGCCTAGCAGGAAGGGTAGGACAAAGAGCTTGTCATAAGCAGCCTCTCAAGTTGCTGAAGTCATGGAATGCAGGCTGCCCCTCTGCATTGCTCAGATCGAAAGGTAAAGTGAGGAGGGCTGGGGCTTATCCTCAGCTGTGGTGACAGGCCCTGGCCGGCCTGCTGCTGACTTGAGATCACTCTTAACTTCCCTTATCACTGCTGGGAGGCATGAAGGCAGCCTGCAGGTCTCTCTCTTGGGTTCAATTCAGAAAATTGGGAAGGTGACAACCTTCCTTTCCTTCCTTGGTTAGCCTGTTCTCCCTGAAAATACATCACTCAAATAAAAAGGGAAAGGCAGCTCCTACCGTCCCCGGGCCTCCAGAGCTGCCAGGGAACGCCTGTCTGCGTTTCTTCCCTGCCACTGGTACTTCTGAGCTCTTTTACACCCTCCATCCAGTGACTCAGAGCTGCAATCCTTAGCTAGGATGTAGCTCTGACTTAGTGCCTTCCTGCCTGCCCTCTCCACCTGCCCAGCATCTTGCTGGAAAAGGAGCCCCACTTCTCCACCATTATATGCATCCGTTAGCCTCAGGTGGGATTGCTAACCAACCTCCTGCCTGTTCTTAGGCAGCTTTCTTTTGCAGTCCTTTCTAATCTATTCTTCTGTCTCCACCTTGTTCCAAAGGATTTGAGAGGTGATCTTCCTGCCAGAGGGCCTTCATGTTGATATTCCTGGAAGGCAGGAGTAACAGGCAACTCTTTCTGAGGTTCTTTTGTCCAAACATCAGTCTCATTTTATTCTTTACATGGTGGGTGTTTGCCAGGGACACGGTATAAGAATCTCAGAGGATTCTGCCCTGAGCCCTTTGTGGAGAATCACTGCTCTGTGAGAGGGATTAACGGAGACTAATCTAAGTGTTTCCTCATCTCCTCCCCAACACTACACACACCCCTGCGGGTACACCCTGGGGGATCCTGTGAGGTCAGAGAGTCCTTCCCTGGACCCAGGTGGGCAGGATTTACACAGGGAGGCCGAGCAAGCCAGGAGATTGGTGTGTATAGCAGGGGGAACCTGTTAGCCTAGCACAGAGCTGCCATGGAACTGGGCCTGGTGGAGGTGGCTAGCTTATTGAGGGGACCTCAGGATTACATGGAGGAATTCTTTCAGGTGGATTTAATTATTCCCAGCATGTAAGCAACATGACCAGAGCTCAGAATTTGAAAGACCTCCCAAACAGGTTTAGGGGAAGGTAGCTGGGGGCTGGAAGACAGAAGAGATTTCTGCAGCAGCAAGGGGAGAAATGATGAGGGTCAGGGCTAAGAACCTTGCTGGGGGGCTGCAGAAGAGTGGATATGGTGGAAAGACTTGGGGGCTGCATTTTGCAGAATTTGGTCACTGATCCATTTGAGGGGTGTAGGTTGAAGGAGGAAGCAGCCAGGAGTCCTCGTTAATCTGTTTTTATTGTTCTGGAGAACAGTTGTCAAATGATTCTCCTAATTCATACCATTAATTTGCCCTAAGTTGTATCCCTGGAAGGCACTTTCATGTTTAGTCCCTTATTTCACAATTAAATGGAGACTTGCTTAAGGACACACAGCCCATGAGAAGCAAAGCAGGCTTGGGCTTCTGTGTCTTTTGTCTCTTATTTGCATAATACTTACCAGTCATGTTAGGTGTTACAGCACAACAGACCCTAATAATTTTGTTTTATAGCCAACAAAATTATTTTTTATATTTTTGGTCTAAACTTTTCATTCTTTACCTTGAAACGCTCAACAATGAAAATCAAAAACAAATTCTAGACGTAAGCTGGCTTATGAAATAAGAACAAATGATGACAGTGTTTTGTTTTACTCAACCTAGATTGTCACCTGAATGGTGAGTATTTGAAATTTAAAAATGCTTCATTCTGTTGAGTATTGGATAATAACTGTACAACTATGCCCGGCATATATATAGTGGGTGTTCCCTAAATATTTGTGTGAATGAAGTCATTTTTTCTTGTACCTTATTCATAAGGATGCTTCTGAGAGCTTTTGTGACTCACTCATATCCAGTTGCTGATGCAGCTGTAGTGCTAGTTAGAAACAGGGATAAAATGAACATACTCTGCTGTTCGTGGTCTTTGTGGATTCCATTTTGGGGAGTGCTCTGTCTGTTTTTAGTTTCTAGAAACTTCCCTTTATGCACAAAACCGAAGTAGAATGAACGTATGCCACAAAGTATTAAGGCAGGCAAAATTTGATTCATTGTGTTTTCTGCTTCTGGTGTTATTACTTTCAGGTTTTTAATTTAGCTTGAATCAAATGTGTTCATTTTTAAACAACTAAATGCAAATTTTTCTTTCTGACATTACTTTTTTTGAAGGAGTTCTGTTAGCATTGAAAACGTAGGAAGCCAGAGGTGTGAGTCCCATAGGTGTAACAGGGGTGTCTTATGTCAGAGAGAAGCCATCTGACACTAGTCACAGGGTTGGGTGGGGCAGGGAGTGGAGAGCAGGGCGACCTCAGCTGTGGACAGGAAGGTAAAACTGCTTGGGGAGGACACCACCTTTAGAAACGTGCTTTGTTTAGACGGAGTCTGCACGTGCCTTGCTTACATGCTGCAGCGGAGACAGTGATGGTGTAATGATGATGGCTGTAGATCAGGTGCCCGTGGGTTTTCTCTCTCAAAGGCCAGAAAATAAGTATCTTGGGCTTTGTGGGCCATAAAGTCTCTGTCCCAACGAGAGCTGCCATAGACAACAGCTAAACAAATGAGCGTGTCTGTGTTCCTGTACAACTTCTAACAAGCAGCGGGCCGATGTCAGATTTTGGCCCATAAGCCAAGTTTGCCAACGTCTGCTCTAGTTACAGGCTGAGTGTTTTAGGTCTTGGCTCTGCTGCTACTCTCTGATTTCTTGTCAGTTTAGCCAGTTTCTCAAAGCTCTTTTTCTCCTCTGTAAAATGGAAATAATACACAGGGCTGACATGAGATTACATGAAATAATACATAAATGCTGCCAGAACAGTAGTACTTGTACTCTCTCTTGTGAGAAACTGTCCTGTGAAGTAACATGTAAATTGCAATTTGTTTATTGGCTCGTGTCTAATACAGTGAGGCAAATTTATAACTTACAAGACTTACAAAAAGGCTAAACACTATAGCAGACACCTAAGAAATGCCCTGGAGGGAGACATAGAAATTAATTTCCTTCTTGAGTTAACAGTCCTGGGTAGGTCTTCCAGGATGGCAGGGGCTGTGCTCCTCAAGGTCATTCAAGGACCTGACTATTTCTGTTTTGCTTCCCCATTGTAGCCTGTGACGTCATCCTCAACTGTGTGCCTACAGTCGTAGGAGGGGATGAGACCCATGAGAGAGAAAGACAGGACTTGAGAAGGCACGGGTGGAAGGAAAGCATGTCGCTTCCGTTCCCACTCCACCAGGGAGAACTTGGGTGTGTGTGGTCACCTAACTGGATGGGAGGCAGGCAGGCAGAGCCAGGCCACACTGTCACCACAGACGAAGGGAGGACATACTGGTGATCAGGTCACAGTCCGTTCCACATGACTAAAAGAAATCTGTACATGTGTCGTGAACTGGGTTTTTGTGTTCAGGTTGCATGCATGTAAGGCATCTGAGCAACTCTTTTGGAAATCATGGCAGTGTACTGAGGTCAGGTGCTTAAGAAATACAGTTGTGCAGTGCAATTTAATTGAGCTTTAGGTTAAAAAGCTCCTATTATGAGCTCCACATAGAAATTAGGCTTCTGACTGTTTCTGTTGGCAAGAATCATTACCTGTTAGGAACTGGTCGTAAGTTTATTGTATTTGTAGTTTTGGTTTTATGTTTGCTGTATTGCATGATGCTCTCATAAATTAGCTTTATATAAATGCCATAATTTTGGTATATCCTTAGATACTTCACCTAAATTCTTTTCTCCTGGAAAATTATTCTGGCTATAACAGTAGGATATAATGACTTAGGAATATGCTCTAAATACAGTGTGAAACTAGCAAATCAGTCCAGATGGGAAAATTTCACTTAGAAGGTCTTCTTTTAAATTTATGTCACATGGCTTTTAGCTTTACGCCCATCATAACACTGAAACTAGGAATGCATTTGTGGTTAAACTTGTATTTGAGGATCAGGGATCTGCCTTATTTATTAGTTATCGAAACTTAAGCTGATGTTTAAAAAAGGAGTATAATTAGTGGGCTTGCAGTCAAATTTATCAGTAATTTGAGGAAAAAACCTCAAATTGGATTAATGCCACGTTTTTGGGGAAGAAATAAAGCCAAGTTTGTTAAGGTAAAACAAAAGCTAAAATAATTAAAACTAAGTGTGCATTGCTCCTTTGTATCCTAGGGGTACGCCTGTAGTTCAGTGTGAATTGCCTGGCTTGCATACACCCAGTGTAACATTTCAGCACATTACACAACCCATTTGAAAAGGAACCAGAGCATTCACATTTAAATTATGGCTTTTATGCCTTACATTGGCTTATTGTCCTATAGTTTACAGTCTTAGTCATGGGTAATACTACTTGGGTGTTGTGGCCTTTCTGTTATTTTGACATTAATTGGACGCTAAGATAATAGCAGTGGTTATCGCTGGGTAGTAAGAATAAGAGTTCACGTTTCTTTTTACCTCTCTGAGTTTTCCTGCTTTCTTCCGGTGAACATGGGTTGTGTAACAACTTTCTTTCTGCAGTGGCTCGGTACCATCTGACACACTTTCTCACTTGTATGAAATTTTTGCTCTTCTTTTAGCTGTTAAAGTCCTGATTGCCAAGTAGAATGGCTTGATTTTATTTAGCAGTTACTGTTGTTAACTATTTCAGTAAAATAATGGTCAGAAATAGAATTATTACTCAGATATCACATGCTTCATGTATATATGCACAGTGTAGTCGACAGAGTGTAATTGGTTTTGTTACCTTATATGTGAATATGGGCATAGAACGATTATCTTTGAAACATCGGCAGAGTGGGTGTATAAGTGCTTCTTCCTCTTTGCAGGATTTCATGATGAGTGTTTATTGCTTTATAATAAAAAGGTTTAAAAGTAGTAATCATAAATGATCTTAAGTATTTTTACAAGGTGCATTTGAAGAATTACATGGCTCATGGTAAAGCCTTATGAAATGCTGTGTGTACAACCCCACTTCTTGAAATCCCCCTTTATTTCATTGTAGTCAGTCTTTATTATAAGACACATACTGTGGAATCTGTTAAAAGCTTTGGGCGAAAAGTAGATGGGGTCTTATCCTTTCGGCATCCTTTTCAGAAGTGTGCTCTTGACAATAGAACTTTTTAAAGGCATGAGTGGTAATACCCCCACTCCTACCCTTCATGGCTCTCGCTTCCTCCCCTTCCCCCAGGCAAACTCACACACAGAGTCAGTGGTTGTGATTTAATTTAGAAGTAGAGGCAAGATGAGAGAGTGGGGGTGAGCAGGGGCCTAGAGACATGTATGTGCCATGGTTCTTGTCCAAGTGGAAGTAGGACGTTCTGGGTGGATGATTATGCCTTTGGTGTTTAGAAGTCGTTCTCCATTCTCTTTCTAGCACTTAATAGTTTATTTAATGGTGAGAATATTAGATAAGAAGGTGTGTTTTTATTATGCAGCAGTAGTACACACAGCATTGTAACTCCTTTTGGGTTCTCAGACCTGATTCCAGTGTGCGTGTGCGTGTCTGTGGGGCGGGGCGGGGGGTGTCTTCCCACACACAGCACCAAACAATTCCTGAACATCAGGTGTCAGGAGGACTCAACACAGTTCTGTGGCTGTGTGCCCAGAGACAGCACCAGATTCCCCCAGTTTCCCCCAGTTAAGGGCTCCTCCTACAAGACTATACCCTCCACCCCCCACTCCAGACACCAATCACAAGCCCCAGGCAGTTCCCTGTGCTTCTCACCTACCGCCTACAGATGGGAGGTTCCAACAACCTCTCCCCCTTAGGTTCCATTAATTTGCATGAACTGCTCACAGAACTCAGGAAAACAAGTTTATTAGTTTAACAGAGGATACCATAAAGGATACATAGGGCAAGGTCCCCCCAAAAGGATCTTCTATCCTGTGGAGCTTGGGGCCTGGCTCTGTGGCATGTGGGAGCTTCCAGTTCCCCAGCTTTCTGGTTCCCAAAGCATAACTCTACAACAGAGAAGAATCCAAGAGAGCGATAGGCTCTTCTCAGGATTTTGTGAGGGCTTCATTGCAAAGCCGTGACTGACTAAATCATTGGCCACAGGCTGAGTCAGCCTCCAGCCCCTGCCCTTGGGTGGGGGTCCAAAAGTCTTTCATTAACATGACAAGACACCATTTTACCTTTAAGGCTCTGAAATGTTTTCAGAAACTGGATGAAGACCAAATACACCTGGGAAATATATACTTGGTCAACTCAGTGACCAAATAAGTATTTCTTATAGCACATTATATCGCATAAGGGCTATATAGGTGACATTGATGGCTAAATAAGTTGTACTGGCTACAGAATTCAGAGCAAAGTTAATCTAGAAGTTATTTAAAATGCAGTAGTGAACATACATCATTTTGAAATACTTTAATGTGTTACCTAGTCTGAGGTGCCCACGTAAAACCCACATAAAATGTGTGTATAGATATGAACAGGGAAATAAACCCATTTGCTTACTTGAGATGAACTTTTAAGTTCTGTTTCCTTTCAGCTTAGAGTACTTGAGGTCCCTGTGTAACTAAATGTTAGTGATAAAACAAAAGGTATCCATTCTTATTGTTACAAGTGATTTTCTTTTCAGTTTTCTAACTTAAAGATTACTTAACTACAGTTAACTGCAGTGGCTTCCCTGCAGAGGAAGACTCAGTAAGCACACCCAGAGGGCACTGGGGGGAAGTTGCTTAATACTTTTGAGTCACTTCCACTTTAAAAGACAACCGGGCTGGCATTTGGATCCCACTCAGTTCTGGTGCTGGGCCAAAGCTGGGCGGCTGCTGGCTTCTCAACAGCAAGGGAGGAAGTGGGTGGAGAAGGAGGCTTGGAAATCCATGTTGAATGCAACTGACAACATCCCTGGTATGGCCTTCCCCCCTTGGTGCGTCTCGGGGCTCTGCCCCCACCAGCTCACAAAGTGAAAGCAGCCCTGCATCTACTCCCCTGCCAAGAGAGTGGCTTTCTTAGAAAGGAAGGTTCCTGAAGGTTCACATCATCTTGGTGTGGAAGATTGGCGTTACCACCGGATCGTCCTTAGTGCCAGGAATGTTTGTGCTGTGCACACATTAAACAGAGGACTTTCCACTCTTGTTTGCTCTTAGGCTTTTCTGACCAGCATTTGGTTCCGTGGAGTTTATGTGCTTTTCAGGAAGTTTGGAGTAGTCATTTCTAGCTTTTAAATCTTTCTTCCTGATTATGCTGTTATAATTTCCTCTCCCCCTCCACACACACCGCATTTTCTGGCCCCAGACCTGGAGTTGGCCCCCCTGTGTGAATGAGTCCTGCCGCGTGCCGTGTGGATGCTCGTGTAACCCGTGGGCTGGAAGGGGGTGCTGCAGGTGGAGGGAGCTCTAGGGCCGATGGTCAGGCTGGGTGGGCTTGCACAGAGCAAGCAGGTGAGTCATATTTGCTGGAGGAATGGGTGCTCTAGAGGGAGTGCAGCATGTTCTCTAATCGCTGTCCTACAGTGCCCTCTGAACACCTCCCTCCCTAAGGGCCACTGGCTTCACCTCAGGTCTCTGTTCAGATTTCTCCTGCTAGAGGCCTCTCCCTGCCTAAGCTTGTGAAATCATAGCACCCCCACCCCCTCCTGGTCCCCTGCTTTCTGTTTCTTCCGAGCTCAGTCTCACGAGTTACCTGTTTTGTAAACTGCCTCTCCTCCCCCTGGAGTGTGAGCTCCAGGAGAATGGGGGCTGCCACCCCCCGCCTCTGCATGTGCCCGGGGCCCAGAGCACTGTCGCCTGGAGAGCACCTCTAGTTGTGAAGACCCTGCCCCTCCCAAGACAGAGCTGAGGGGCAAGCTGCTGACCTTGTAAACTGGAGTCTCTGGGTTTGTAAAGTGTGGAGGGGTAACAGGATTGACTCCCTGTGGGATTAAACGAGTGAATGCATGATGAGTGCTCTGCAGAGCTTCCAGGAGATGGTGCTTATTAGTATTATAAAATCACATACATTGTTTGACTTCACTTAGGGATTGGGGGTAATGAGCATTATCAAGCACCTCCGGAGGATCAAAGGACATATCAGCTCAAACATTGCCTAATATTAACAGAATGGTTAGTCGAGTGGTTGTGTAAAGGAAGTAGGTTGTTTTGGACATTTAGGATGATTATCTGTTTAGTACACTAAAATTCTGTTATTAATATTTTATCCTTTGTATAAGTGTTTATTAGGAAAATTTTTTATGTGCCAGGCTCTGCTCTTACATGTGGGGCTAAAGAAGGCACAGCTGAAGCCTACCTTCAAGGCCACTTAGACCAGTGGTGCGGACCGGGAGAATTTGTGTGATTTTTGAGAATTCTAGTTTGTCCTCTTGTAAGGTTGCTTTTCCTCTTGGCATTTCTCAGAGGATGTACATTATCCATATTTTAAAGTCCAATCCTCGTAGCTTTTGTCGCCATGTTTGCCAGGAGTCAGGGAAATGGGGGCAGAGGCTGATAGGGTGCATCTGTCTTGCCTTTGCTGGTCTGCCCCCAGGCTGCCTGAGGATATTGAGTGGTTGGGCCAAGGTGGGGACGGGCTGCCTTTGATGGGCAGGCAGCTGTGTGCTGAATATGCATTTTCTTTTCTAAGGGGTTAGTTCTGTTGTGGAGAGTGGTGCTTGCCTTTCACTGTAATGTTTAAATGGTCTGGAGCCACTTACATTGCTAAGTGATCAGTCTTTTTGTCCTCATCCATAAAATGGGAGAAATAATATTGGTTCATTCAATTTACTCAGCGGGTACTTACTGGGCAATTACTTATGTTAGGCACTCAGAACAAAAATAGGCTTTGGCCTCAAGGGGTTTAAAACTGTGAGGATTAAATGAGTTTGTGCATGTGTGGAAAGAATCAGAGAAAAGCATGGTGTCTCATACTCAAAATGATTTCACACGCTTAAATGAGTACATGAGCTCAAAACATTGCTTCTTTTCACATAAAGCTTTTTAGTTTAGATTCCTATTTTAACAAAAAAAATCTTACTCTATGAATTGTTAATCACTTGCATTTTATTTCCACCTTCCTCTTTCCACAAAGGATCTGAAGTTTAGAGTAATTTATATATTCCTCTAAAGGTTCTGTTTTGCCTAGAGCAGTGAGTAGTAAATGGATGGATGAAGGAATGAATGAAAGAATTGATTATAAATAAGCCAGAGAAAAAGGATTAACCGTTTCCACTATAATCTAATTAACATAAATAACTTGAGGATTTTTTTCAAATATGTTGCCTGTGTTGTGTGTTTTTTTTTTAAATAATATACAGTATTTTTTACGGCAATTTTAGGTTCAGAGCAAAACTGAGCAGAATGTACAGAGTGTTCCCATATCCCCTGCCTCCCTCCATCTCCCCTGCCCCCCACTGTAAACATTGCCCACAGTGTGGTTGGTACATTCATCACAACTGATGAACCTGCACTGACACGCGTAATCACTCAGAGTCCACAGTTTACATTAGGCCCCCTCTTGGTGTTGCATATTGTGTGCATTTTGACAAATACATAATGTCACGTATCCACCATTGTGGTATCAAGCAGAGTAGTTTCACTGCCCCAAAACTCTATTGTGCTCAACCCCTTCTCTCCCCTAACTCCTGTCAGCCACTAATTTTTTAATTTTTTTACCGTCTCAACAGTTTTGTCTTTTCCAGAAAGTCATATAGTTGGAATCATAGAGTATGTAACTTTTTGAAATTGGCTTCTTTCACTTAATATATACTTAAGGTTCTTCAATGTCTTCATGGCTTGATAGCTCATTTCATTGCTGAATAATTTTCCATTGGGTGTACCACAGTTTATCGATTGATCTTCTGAAGGACATCTTAGTTGATTCCAAGTTTGGACCATTATGAATAAAGCTGCTATAAACCTCTATGTGCAGGTTTTTTTGTGGACATGTTTTCAGTTCACCTGGGTACATACCAAGGAGCACAACTGCTAGATTTTACAGTAAGAGTGTATTTAGTTTTGTAAGAAACTGCCAAGCTGCCTTTTACGGCTGTACCATTCTGCTTTCTCACCAGCCATGAATGAGTTCCTGCTTCTCCACCTCCCCACCAGCACATGGCATTTTATGTTGGATCTTTGGGCCACTTTAATAGGTGTGTGGTGCTCACTGTTTGACTTTGCATCACCTGATGGCCTTGATACTGAACATCTTTCCACGTGCTTACTTGCCATCTGTTCTTCTGTGGTGAGGTGTTTGTCAAGGTCTTTGGGCCACTTTTTAATCAGGTTGTTTTATTGTTGACTTTTAAGAGTTCTTTGTATGTTTTGGGTAATAGTCCTTTATTCAATGTGTCTTTGCAGGTATGTTCTCCCTGTCTGTGGCTTGTGTTCTCATTCTCGTGTCATTGTCTTCTGCAGAGCAGAAGTTTTTGATTTTAATGAGGTCAAGTTGATGAATTTATTCTTTCATGGATCATGCCTTTGCTGTTGTATATAAAAAGTCATCTCCATACCCAAGGTCATCTAGGTTTGTTGTTCTCTTGTTATCTTCTAGGAGTTTTATGAAGGTCTTGTGTTTCACGTTTAGGTCTGTGATCCATTCTGAGTTAATTTTTGTGAAGAATTTAAAGTCCATATCCAGATTGATACATATACATGTTTTTTTGCAGGTGAACATCAAGTTGTTCTAGCACGTTTGTTGAAAAGATTATCTTTGCTCCATTGTATTGCATTTTTTGTTCCTTGATTGGCTGCCTATGTTTTGAAAACCTTTACTTGTATCACTTCTCTACAAATTTGACACTAAAGAACTTAAAGCTTTAATAGTTCCCATTCCTCCCAGCAAAACACTCCCTTTCCTCCCTCTGTCCCCCTCTCCAGCAAAGTTTTTCTTAGGAAAGAAAACTGTAAGAACTCAAGCCTTTGTGTGATACTTGTGAAGTGGGAACCCTGTCTCAGGCGCACATGGGTGGTCTTAACCCTGGAGGGTTAATTAAGCGTGGACATCCAGAGCATGCTCGGCTTCCCCCTGCCCTACTGCAGACGCCCTCAGCACTGTGTACGCGACAGGTACACCAACTTTCATGTGGGAAACAAAGCTGTGATGTATGCCATTGGGTTCTAGAGTCGTGGCTGTACTTCAGGAGACTTGAGTGGACAGGACCTGGTCTCCTTTCCCTCACTGGCCTCCCTCCCCCTGATTTGGTGGCCTCTTGTGGTGACAGCAACTCCAGTGGGTTGTCCTAATGCATCAGGCCTTTACCATTCAAAGGTTGCTTAAATCTTTAGATGTTGTCTTTTTTTTTGGTAAGATATTACTTATTAATGAGGTAAGTGAAAATAATATAAAATGTTTTTTATGTAGAATGAGATTCCACACAAATCAGGAATGGACCAAAAAAATCCTAGAAGGCGCTGAACTTGTAGGTGATATTTGGCTCACAGATTTATTTTGGCTTGTATTTCTGTCTCTTTTTCTAATTTGAACTGGTTGCTAATATTTAAAAGGAGTTTTTTCACAAAATAGCCAGATTTCTCACCTTTTTTTAAAAATCAGAAAGTCTCACCATACTGGACCTGAATTTCTGTATGTCCTGTTCGCCCAACTCCCCATCCTAGTACACTTCCCCCATATTGCCCCTATAAGTTTATTTTTAGTTTTATTTTTGTTTTGGTTTGTGTTTTGGCAGTCCCCTAGACTACAGCTTAAATTAGTTTATCCCATAGGTTTTTGGTCAAGTGTGAGCTGGCATGTGGTCACACACTGACTGGAGTTAGGAAGGAAAACCGCAAGGGGGACCTGTAAATGGAGGCCAGTGAGTGGTGCCTGGACCAGTACCTGCTGGGAGCCAGGTGTTTGGATGCCCTCGAGGGAGCCCTTCGTAGGCTTCCCTCGAGAGCAGGCTCAGGCTGGGGTTGTGATGGCGCTCACTCTGGTTCTTTATCTTGCGTGCATGCTTATCCTTAATTTGTATGTGACCTTTTTGCATTTTCCTTGCCTGGTACAGTACTCTTTAATATGAGTGTTTGGTACCATGTTTTCATAAGACTTTGTTTATTTAAAGATAGTTCTGCATTGTAATGTTACCATGTTTGCTTCTTCTTGGAAAAAAGGGTGATGCCTGGAAAACTTAGGTGACTCCCCAAGATCAGATGGCAGCAAAGAGCAGAGATGGGGGTTTAGATACAGTTCTCTGACTGCAGATAAGGCTCTCTCCACTGTTGCTCTTGACTGTTCAAACCACAGAATGTTCACTTGCAAACTATTGATTTCAGCATGATCACTTTGCTTATTGTCTTATGTAGAAGTTTTAAATTACTATCAACCATCTTCATTTTACTTATTGTCTTATGTAGAAGTTTTAAATTACTATCAACCATCTTCATTTTACTTTTTCAAGCTTAAGTCTCAATTATTTTGAAATGCGTTAGACCACTCTTAAAGGTATTTAGATTTCAGAATTTGACACTGAGTGTTCAAGACACATACGTATAGTTGTCATTTTTTTTATCACTAACTGCTCAGCTTAATTCCCATGAAAAATGTATTTTTTTTTTATTGGAGTCTTTTAAAACACAAAGCACCTAATCCTTGAATTTAATAGATGAAAATTGGCAAAGCCAACACAGAATTAATTAAGAAAGATCTAATAGGGAAGTGCAGGATAAGTGTATACTGAGAGCCAGGAGCAGGCCCAGTTTGTGCTGGTGGTCGTGGCCTAATTATTAACAGATTGTCCCTTTCATTACAAAAGGACCCACTTCAGACAATAAATTATCTGGAAACCCTACCTAAAGGTATATGAGAATGTTAATTTTAGTATTTAAAAATTGTGAGTATGGTTATTTTGACTACCACCAGTTAGGGTATCTTGACATTTAGGCAACACGTATTTTTTTTTGAACCAATTTTCAAGACAAAAAGATAAGAAAATTATTTGCAGTGATTTGAAGTGCTGTGTAAATCAGAATTAAAAATAGCTGTCCATCTGGAGAAGTGATAGTCTGTTGATGTGGCTGAAATATGTATTTAATGACAGACATTAATGTAAACAGAGGGAGAACCATGACTTAATGAGAATGTTGGCCTTCATTGCAGAGGCCAAGGACATTTGCTAATGAAGACTGTAGAAGGTATTTGTTAAGATTAGATGTGGATGTTGATGGTTATTCCCAGCTGAGTTAGAAGTTCCTGGGAATAGCGTGACCTTGGTATTTATTAGCCCCTCTCAGATTTACCATAGGATGACTCAGAGCCGTGAAACATCTCACAGGAAGGGAGATGGCTTTGCTGGAGCTCAAGAATATAGGGGTGCTTTTTAGCACAAAGAGTAAAGGCTATTTTATGGGCACTGGAAATTAAATGAAACCATCAGTGGTACTGTGTGCGTCTTAAAAAGGCTTCTTCATGTGTTTTATGCAATGAGTAAACTGATTATTAAACTAAGTGATTTGTGTTTTCTTCTGCAGGACCTTTTAATTTTCCATTTTTTGTAATTCTTCCAAAGAATGTGCCAAGTTATAGATTATTGAAATATTTTATAATAAATCCTTTTAATTACTAAACTTGGTATTTTTCAAAATGTTTTTGTTATAACAAAAATTATGTATTTGTTACCCTTGGAGTTACTAAAATGAATTACTATAACTGTCATATCCTTAACTATTTTTACTTGTAGCAGAACTGGAGGTTTGTTTTTTATAGGATGGAAACAGTTAATGGGGATATGTTGCTACCCTTTAATGCTGCAAATACAGTTTAACTCAGTGAAGGTAGAATCCTATAACATTCTCAGGCTACACCTTCAGCCCCATCAGGATGGATGGTAGAACATCAGGGCATGACTTTAGAATTATATGTGACTGGTTCTAGAATTAGCACATAAGATCTTAGCATTCCATCTTGAAGGGACCCTCTAGTATAAAACAGTCATTTTACATATGAGTAAACTTGAGACCCAACAAATTCAAGTGACTTGTCCACGGTCTTACAACTTACTAGTTAATACCGTAAGATCAATAAATGTCTCTATGTAACTTTATTTCTTAACCTTTATTTTAAAAATAGTTAAATCTGAATTTTCTTTCACAGAAATAATGGTTTTCTCTTACCAAAAAATTACTAAACACTTTAGTTATATGATAATAATTCTTAAGGATTGGAGACTTCATTCCTGTTGAATCCAGGAAATTACCTGGAGTTCAGAAATTAAATATTAAATCTTAACTTACCTGCTTATTGGGGAACATTGTCATGAGCGATGAATTAGCCATAATATGAGGGAAAGAGGGACAGTGGAGAGAAGATAGAGGTGTTCAATGTAGTGAGCCAACTATTTTCCTTTCAGGTCCTGAGAGATTTCATCTCACCCACAGCATGCCTTAATGCAGCCAGGCATCTTCACAGAGAAGCAAAAGGCAGGTAAAACCCAAATAGCAGCAGAGAAACTAGGAACTAGTCAAGGTAAAAACAAATATAATTTGAAGAGAATTTTGCAAGGTATTCCCAAATCAAATGCAAGTGCCTAATACTACAAAGGCTGAAATGAGACCCGAAAGTGCTAAGATCAGATTAGGGAACAGGTGGGAAGGGAAGTTGGGTCAACAGCACAGAGGGGACCGATGGTGGGGGTGCTGTGCACTCCAAGCCCTGGACTGGCCCTGGAGGTCCGGGCGGGGGGATCAGAAGAGGCAGGCCTCACTTCTCCAGTATTCCCTCCTACCTGCATTTCAGGAATCACAGGTGATTTCTGGATCATTCTCGGCCCTAGTACCTTACTGAAATTCTTGGTTTAAATTATACTCCCATTCTTAATTTTGAAAGTGATTTTGTAACATATATTTCTCTCAAAATCACTTTCAAAATCACATATATTACTTACACCAAAGGCAGTAATAATAAGGCTCCGTAGAGAAATCTGTGGCAGGGGCGGCAGGAGGGGGTGGAGCTGCCGAATGTGCTCACTGACCCAGAGGTACCCCTGGAAGCTGACTTTGGCAGCGTCTCACATCTCTGCTAATTCCCTCATGTGGAGGTGCACACCCTTACCTATTACGTTCTGTCTACTCCCTGTAAAGTACTTAGTCTTCCACGTTTGCCCTTTTAGAAAGAGAGCTATTTCACTGGCATCTACTCAGATTTTTCTTAAGATCATAGCAGGTATCTGTTCCCTCCAGTCTGTCAGGTGGGTGGCTTCTTTGTCTAAAGCATTTATTTTGTAGCAGTGTGAGTGTACTAAGTAAATCCTTTGGGGTCATACAGGCTGGGGGCCACCAGCTAGTCTGGGCATAGATTAGGCCTTAATTTTTTTAATTAATTAATTTTTTATTAAGGTATCATTGATATATACTCTTATGAAGGTTTCACAAGAAAAACAATGTGGTTATTACATTCATCCTTATTATCGAGTCCCCCCCCATGCCCCACTGCAGTCATTGTCCATCAGTGTAGTAAGATAGATTAGGCCTTAATTTTAATGAAATAAGTATACACATACATACACAACACTTCTGTCTGCAGCAGATTTCTTTTTAACAACAACAAAAAAGGATACAACGTAGTATTCTTTCCAGTCAGACTTTAGGAGTTTAGCCAGAGGGTGCCTACAACAACTTACTGTAGTTTAAAATGCTTAGTTGGTAATTGGTCCAGGAAATTTTAAGGCTTCCCTAAGCCTGTTAGTAATTTTCTCTTCTTCCTATTCATGCCGTTAGCACACACACTGTCTCAGGTAAACCTTTCCTAGACTTCGGTCACTATGAAGATAACGGCCATAGACAGCCTCTAAAACATGCTGAGAAATATATTCCTGAAAATGTTTGGAGACATGGTGTCCCAGCAAGTCTGTAGGAAGTAATCAGTCATGTGGAGAAGACTGTGTGTTCTGCAGAGGGTTCCCATTGGAGCTCACTCTCCACGTGAGGGGTTTTGATAGCCAAGAATAAAATGTGCAGTTAGATACTTGGTCTCCTAGGGAGTAAAAAACAAATGACAAGTACAGCCTTTGCCTGGAAGGGTATATATTTTTCCTTCTATATGTGCCGCTAATTTTTACGTTTTTAAATCTGCCCTAGTCAGAGGAACCCAACTTGTTGGTCACCAATACAGTGTACTCTGTCATCCTCATCAAATGTCCTGCATTGAAATCATTCAGTAGTTTCTTGATTATGTGCTGACCTTAAAGCCTTGACTATTCATTATTAATTCATCAAATATCTGTTGAACATCTGTGCCTTCTTGCCACATGTGCTTGTTCCCTCAGCCTACTGCAGAGCTCTATGTCTTAGTCTGTTCCAGCTGCTTGAACAAAAGCACTGCAGACTGGGTAGCTGAAGCAGCAGAAGTTTATTTCCCACAGTTCTGGAGGCTGGGAGTCCAAGATCAAGCTGTCAGCCTGGTCAGGTTCTGGTGATGGCCCTCTGCCTGGTTTACAGATGTCTGCCTTCTTGCTGTGTCCTCCTGTGGCTGAGACAGAGAGCTCTGGTCCCTTCATGCCCTCTAAAGACCCCAGTTCCATCATTGGGGCCCCACCTCATGACCTCATCTAAATCCAGTCACTCAAAGGCCCCATCTGCAAATACCATCACAGTGGGGATTAGGGCTTCAGTGTATATGAGTCTTGGGACACAGTCCATTCATAGGACTCCTCTTCTGGGACTTCCTTTGTTATTTTGGGACTCTCTCTCCTTTCCTTTGTGTTGTACCCCTTGTTTCCTGGATTTCTTCTTTCCTGTCATCTTCTTTCCAGATTTATCCCCTCATTCTACAGGCGGACGTCTAATAGCTTTCTGGAAAAGAATGCAAGGCAAAATTGAGTCCTTGAATATCTGAAAATATGTCCTCCCCTCTCGTTTAGTAGATAATTTGGGAAGAGAATTCTATGTTGAGAGTAATTTTTACTCTTCTCATTTCTGAAGGCATCATTCTTTATTTTCCAGTGGTACTGCCTAGGTTCATTGCCAGCCCAGTTTCTCATTTGTATATGGTCTTTTTTCTCCTTTTTGGAAATTTTCAGATTGCGTTATTTGTGGTGGTCTGAATTTGTACTCTTTGTACTGGGCACTTGGGGTTTAATCCAAGCATCAAAGTCTTTTAATTCTAAACCCATTTTTTGTATTGTTTTCTCCCCCCATGTGCATTCTCTTTCTAGAATGAATACTTTTCTCTCTTGTCCCTTGTCTGTTTTTGTTTTTGTTTCTATTTTCTGGGATATTCAACTTTATCTTCGAACTCTACCCTTTTTTTGTTTTGCTCTTTTATGGTTAATGTCAAGAGCCTTTTTTTGTTCTCTTTTTATTTTTTATAGTATTCAGTTTCTGTTGCAAGGATGCAATTTTATAGTTTTATAGTTTTGTTTTTTGTTTTGTTGTTGAGTTTTTCTTCTTCACTGCATTGTTTCTCTTTCCACCATCCTTTTTGTTTCTTTGTTTTGTCTCCATCTTTCCCACTGGATTCCTTTTTCAACTGCCTGATGATGGCCCTTGGCTGTTGATTGTCTTTTAAGACTGAAGCATTGAAAAACTAACTGAAAGCTCAGTAGGCAAGATTTTTAAACTAGTATCTTTGCTGTAGTTATTGAACTTTTTGAATGTTTTTTTGTTGGCAGATTCAAGGTGTCTATGGGGCTATTTAATTGATTCCAAAAAGATGCTTTCAGTCTCCTACTTTGGCTGGGGAGTTGGGGACTAAGAGTTCAAGGAGCCACTTGGGAGAAGAGGGCTGGGGTGAGGTGGGGTGGGGTCCCATTGCTTAGCTTTCACTTCCCCCACCTCTCAGCCTTGAGCTCATCCCTGCATGTGCTTATCAGTGAACTAACCCTAGAGAAGTGAGGGAATATAGCCTGCAGAGAGTTACATCCAGGAATAACTACTGTAAATAATGAGGGTGTTAATAAATCTCCAGTATTTGCTACTCATCTGTCCTGATTTAGCTGGAATTAGTAGGCAGTCCTACATACATTTTGGTGATGGCCCCATCATGGCAAAATAACTCGAACATGTCTTTGAAGATGCTGGGCATCTGCCATCACCCTCCTTCCCCCAGCCCTGTGATAGGGTGTGTGTGTGTGGCTAGGGGGTGGCGGGGGGTGGTCCCCTGGCTGCATGGAAGGGAACATGGGAATCTCCATGTGCCACATTTCCAGGTTCTCCAGGGTCCCTGCATTCATCACCAGGCCTCGCCACCCCTCACCTTTTGCAGTGCTGGTATCTTCCCTGGGATTCTGAGGGGTAAATTGGCTTACTCTTCAGAGCAGGCTGTTAGGTTTCACCTTCCCTCACTCTCCATTTTCTCAAAATCTGGGGGCATCTCTCTCTTGGCTGCTGGGTCTCCTCTCCCATTCTCTCCATCCTTATGGGTTTATTCCTTTTATGTTCTCTTGTCCCTTTTAGGAGATACTTGGGAAGAGAGAATCCTGTGGGTTCTACCTCTCATATTTTAGCCCTTAGCCTCTGCTTTACATTTTATGACTGTTTCTGCTACTGTGTTGAGAACTAAATTGAAGGAGGAAGAACAGAATTCTGCAAGAAGACTTGTTGGGAGGCTTAGGCATAAAACACCTGGGAGGTGGGCATGGCTGCACAGCGGGCCAGGAAGAAGCACCACCTGCTTCAGACGGTTCTGACCTGGTCCTGGAAAGCAACCTGTAAGGACAAATCAGTGCTTCTCTGTGTTTATGTTCTTAGAAGTGGAGGGTCCTTTAAAAATGAGTGATGCTTCATCATGCTCCTGGTTAAAAACTTGAAAATTATAAGCAGACAAAATGGAAATAATATGTAATTAGAACAAGTACTTACAAAAGCTCTGCCAAAGCCGTTAATGTAGCCTCCCATCCTGTGGCATACAGTAATTATTATACTCATCCTCGGTCATGGAGCGCTACGTTGTTGCTGGTTTCTTTGCGGTGGTGGAGGCATTGCTGTGACCATGTGCGGGGCTGGGGTGGGGTTGTGGGTCAGGTGCGGAGACCCGAAGCAGGGCCCTACAAGTTCCTGGTGAGGTATGCGGGGCTGAGGGCGAGAGGGTGGGGGTGACTGAACTTGTTTCCCATCTTCCGCACCTTCAGAGGACTGTCCTCAGTCTGTCTTCCTGGTTTTGAACCTTCAAATGACACATGTCTGTAGCCATGCAATGTGCACCCACCCAGGAGTCCGCCCAGCTGGAAGGTGCATCAGTGACACCACTTTGGGCGTGTAGTTCATTCAGCTTGGTTTGCTGTGACCTATCTAATGGCAAAATAAGAAAAACTAAATGATCAGGGTCCTTGTGCTCCTCATCCGAACCTTGGCATGGGGGGTGTATTTTAGGGTTGCTGTCTGTTTGCACAGTTGTGGTCCCCCATCAGGGCTCCTAGGAGTTCAAGCACCGCTGCTGTGCCCAGCCCCGCCAGCTCTGTGCTGGTGCTCGTGGCCAAGGGCGGAGCAAGCACACCCTCTCCTGCCTGTAGTGAGGCCATGGCAAGGCACACACGACACGAGGAACAGGCAAGCGTTTTCGGGATTTTCAGAGTGCCCGCTTCCAGCAGCCTTACAGACCCCTGGTTCTCCTACGGCATGCCCCTCCAGGGGCAGGCCTCCTCCTCGCCCGCACGGCTTTCCATCCCCTGCTCCCTGGAAACAGTGTTAATCCTGGCTTAGGTCATGCTCCTGGAGTTCCCCTTTTGACTCCATCAGATCGAGTTTGTTCCTGTACAGGGTAGCCAACTGCAGGGTCTGCTGTTCCAGATAGACGGCAGCTCTCGTTGGTGCCAGTCTTCGGTGAGGGGACCTTGGCTCTCGAGTCCCTGTCATGGGCTTGGTGCAGAACCAGGTGGCATTCTCTCCCAGGTATGCTGACTTGGCGCACTGTGATCTCAAGATTAAGCTTTTTCTTGACGGGAAAACTTTTCCTGATTCTCTGCCGAGTAATATTGGCCAGCTCTGGCTGTTGATGAAGCCTTTTTCTTTAGATGGTTTCTCTCTGTTAATTCTGCTCACTTTGGATTGCTGTAGACTGGGCTTCACCTAAGGCCTTTGGTATGCTGTGGCTCATTTAGAAAGATTTCTAATATTAGGTGTTTTTTTTTAGAGTGTTCAGGTATGTGAGGAAATAGAAGTAAGAGGGACACTCAGTCACCTAGTAGTAAAGTAGCCATTTTTTTTTTCTTAACAGATGCAGCAGCTTTTTTACGAGAATTACGAACAGAATAAAAAGGGCTACATTAGAGATCTCCACAACAGTAAAATTCACCGAGCCATCACACTGCACCCCAACAAAAACCCACCCTACCAGTATAGGCTCCACAGTTACATGCTCAGCCGCAAGATAGCCGAGCTCCGCCACCGCACCATTCAGCTCCACCGAGAGATCGTGCTCATGAGCAAGTACAGCAACTCTGAGGTCCATAAAGAAGACCTCCAGCTGGGAATTCCTCCTTCCTTTATGAGATTCCAGCCCCGCCAGCGAGAGGAGATCCTGGAGTGGGAGTTTCTGACCGGGAAGTATCTGTATTCGGCTGCCGACGGCCAGCCCCCTCGAAGAGGGATGGACTCTGCCCAGAGGGAGGCCTTGGATGACATTGTCATGCAGGTCATGGAGATGATCAATGCCAACGCCAAGACCAGAGGGCGCATTATTGACTTCAAAGAGATCCAGTATGGCTACCGCCGCGTGAATCCCATGTATGGGGCCGAGTACATCCTGGACCTGCTGCTTCTGTACAAAAAACACAAAGGGAAGAAAATGACAGTTCCTGTGCGGAGGCACGCGTATCTCCAGCAGACCTTCAGCAAGACCCAGTTTGTGGAGCACGAGGAACTGGATGCGACAGAATTGGCCAACAAGATCAATCGGGAGTCCGGGTCCTTGTCCTTTCTCTCCAATTCCCTGAAGAAACTTGTTCCCTTTCAGCTCCCCGGGTCCAAGAACGAGCACAAAGAACCCAAAGAGAAAAAGATAAATATATTGATTCCTTTGTCTGGGCGTTTTGACATGTTTGTGAGATTTATGGCAAACTTCGAGAAGACGTGTCTCATTCCAAATCAGAACGTCAAGCTAGTTGTTCTGCTTTTCAATTCTGACTCCAACCCCGACAAGGCCAGACAAGTAGAGCTCATGAGGGATTTCCGCATGAAGTACCCTAAAGCTGACATGCAGATTTTGCCAGTGT
This sequence comes from Smutsia gigantea, assembly GCA_032199065.1. Lineage (NCBI taxonomy): Eukaryota > Metazoa > Chordata > Mammalia > Pholidota > Manidae > Smutsia > Smutsia gigantea. The sequence continues at coordinate 69,433 of JAVSCE010012821.1, forward strand.
CTGGAGAGTTTTCACGAGCTCTGGCCCTGGAAGTAGGATCCTCCCAGTTTAACAATGAATCTTTGCTCTTCTTCTGTGACGTCGACCTCGTGTTTACTGCAGAATTCCTTCAACGATGCCGAGCCAATACAGTTCTGGGCCGACAAATATATTTTCCAATCATTTTTAGCCAGTATGATCCAAAGATTGTGTATAGTGGGAAAGTTCCCAGTGACAGCCATTTTGCCTTTACTCAGAAAACTGGCTTCTGGAGAAACTATGGGTTTGGCATTACTTGTATTTATAAGGGAGATCTCGTCCGGGTAGGCGGCTTTGATGTTTCCATCCAAGGCTGGGGCCTTGAGGACGTGGACCTTTTCAACAAGGTTGTCCAGGCAGGTTTGAAGACATTTAGGAGCCAAGAAGTGGGAGTCGTCCACATCCACCATCCTGTCTTTTGTGACCCCAATCTTGATCCCAAACAGTACAAAATGTGCTTGGGGTCCAAAGCATCAACATATGGGTCCACACAGCAGTTGGCTGAAATGTGGCTAGAAAAAAATGACCCGAGTTACAGTAAAAGCAGCCATAATAATGGCTCAGTGAGGACAGCCTAATGTCCAGCTCTGCTGGAAAAGACTTTTTTAATTATCTAATTTATTTTTCAAAAATGTTTTGTATGATCCATTTTTGAAGTCCATACAAGGATATATTTTACACATGATTTTCTTACAAAGGACTCCTTGAAGATCGAGCTTTTTGAACAAAAATGTGATCATGTTTTGCCTTTGAACCCATTTTCTTGCCGCATGTAACGTAGCAGACCTGCTTAATCATGACTTGAAATGTTGAAATGTACCTGATGAACAAAACTTTTTTTTTTACATTTCCTTCTCCGACCCCTTTGCTACATGCAGTCTGATGGCAGAAAATAGAAAACATGAACGTTCCTGCAAAGTATTATTGTAACAAAACACTGTAACTCTGGTAAATGTTTTGTTGTAACTGTTAACATTGCACAGATTCTACCTTTGTCTTTTTTTACGATGATTTATTTCTTAAGCCATTTCGTGTTCCAGTTGTACAATAAGGAAATGTGATAATAGCTGCATCGTCATCATCTTCAGGAGAGCTTCCTGAAGCCGATTCTTTCCCCGAAACTTGGGCTCATGTATGTTTTTGAAAGCAAGGCGAGCAAGGAGGGGCATGATAAGAAATATGGCTGCTCTTGTAATTTGTGTGGCCTGAATGGACCTCGGATTAAATTCCATGCAGGATTTGGTAATTTATCTTTTCATGACCCTTTTCTTTAAGGGGTAAAATGTTAATGTTTAGAATGGCAAAGAAGAATTGTAATAAATTCTAATGGGAACAAACTAAAACAAAAACCCAAACCCACCCTGATGAAAGCATTGGGGAAAATGTATTTGGTTTCATTCACTTCATCCTGTCTGTGTTGCATTGGCAGAGATGGTTATTTCGTTCTTTAGTTACTGTTTTGTTTTATCCTTTGTATCTGAAATACCTTTAATTTATTTAATATCCATTGTTTAGAGCTCTGCCATTTCTCAAGTACCTGTTAGTTATTAGTATTTATGTGTATCAGGCTTGTGTAGTCTGTTTTATTTACAGTAAAGTGATCTCCAAAGATTTCCTTTTGAAAGCGCTCTCCCCCCTCAATTTTTACATTCCTTACTGTTTTACTAAATATTAAGTGTCTTTGACAATTTTGGTGCTCACATGTGTGGGGGACAAAAGTGAAATGAATCAGTCATTATACTGAAAACTTTGTTTTAAACTCACAGATCAAATGTGCCTTAATAAATTTCTTTTTCATTTAGATTTCAACCAGTCATAGACTAGCCATTTGTTGGAGATCTGCTTATTTGTAAATAGTCTATCATCGCTCATTGGGAAAAATAAACCAGTGAACACAGTATTTTCTATTGTACTTTTAAGAACCATTCTGTCTCATTACTTCTGTTTTAGCTGAAGAATTTGGAGAGTAAAAACTCTAAACTCTGATTCATAAAATAGAAAGTTATTTGAGGGGAAAACATGGTCTGCAGTTTGGGAATGAAGTGAAACTGACTTTCAAGTGCCTCTTCTTTTTTTTCCTGGAATGACCTTGTTCTGGGCTCTCCTTCAGCCCGTGAGTCTGTGTTCTCTAGAACAAGGGTCTTCAAACCAAGTCCAACCCCTTGTTGGGCTTCTTGGTCCACCTATACCTTCCTGGCCCTATGGTGACCTCCTGGGCCCATTAGAGTCTGCACTGTAGCGAGAGCCCTCCCACAAGAGTGGCACTGTGTGCCCGAACGTCCTCAGGGTGTTAGGATAGATCCAGCCACCGGATACTATGTGTACAGTTGCTACTACAATCCAAGAATCAAAAAAGATAAGATATTTGGTGCCAAGGTAGCAAGCTTTGTAGATGTGAATTACACTCCCAGGACAGGTATTTATTGTGTAATGACAGTTAAGACCCTGTATAATGACACTGTGCTCACAGTAGGATTTGCTGTCATTCAGCCTAATTGCCATTTATTTTGTGGGAATGTTTAGTTCTTCCTTGGAAAAAAGCACAGACTTCTCATTCTTCAGGAGGGAAGAGCACAGTCCACAGCATTTAAGTTCTCTCCTACTTGTCGGGAACTGTAGGGCTGTGGGATGGAGTGTGAGCCACGGCTTTATTGAGCTTGAATGACCATGCAAGCATCTCAGCAACACTTCATTAAAATTTTCTGTTTCGCTCCTACTCCTGTGCTTGCTCAGTTCTGTCCTTTTCCTGACATCAGCGTCGATGGGGGTGGAGGTGCTGCCCTCCCTCGTCTCCGGAGATGCTGCTGAACCCTTCATCCCGGCCCCTCCCCTGGTAGCGCCATGCCTGGCCGCTGTGCCCACTGGTTCCAGGCTCACTGTCCTCCCAGCCACTCCTTGGTGCAGCTGCCAGGGTCCCTCTCCCAAAGGCACCCCTCCAGAGCAGCAGCGCCAGTGCCCTCCTGCCCCGAGATTGGGCTCTGGAGGCTGCCTCCTCAGGACCCTCCTCCAGCCAAACTGTGCTCTGAGTTTGTGGGGCATCGTCTCTCTCCTGCTCGGGCCTCCGTGCGGGGCTCTCTCCCCACACACTGACTAGCCGGGCTCATCCTGCAGCTCCAGCTGCACCCCGCTGCCCACTCTGGTGTCATCTGGAGCCTTTCCAGTGAAGATGTGACACAGTTGGGCTTAGTTCTACAGTCATGTAATAATGTTTCCCTGGAGCCCGTGGACGGCAGGCCCGATCCCTCCATGGTAGCCCCTGGCATGAAGCTGCCCCTCACTGCCCCCTGCCGCAGCTGGTGCCGCACTCCCGCTGTACAATCCTTCCAGCCTGCCTGCCACTGCACACGCTGTGACCCTGGGGCCCCCACCCTCCTGACCTGGACATAATTCCTTCTTCCCTTCAATCTGCATGCTTCCTAGTTACAATTTTGTTCCATTTACTATTTTGACTTTTTCTTAGCATGTGTCACTCTATTTTAAATACAGGAAAGTATTGAAGTGCATGTCCCATAACCCCACAAGCCAGGTAACTTCTGTTACCAATATTTAAAAGTTAATAATCCATGAAGACGGTTGAAACGGAGAGGGAATCACAAGGCACAAAGGCCTGTGGCGCCCCCTTCTCCCTTCAACCACCTAGCTCTCAGGTCCCTCCAGCAAAGAACCCCCAGGTCTGTGTGTCCTGGTGGGGAAGGGTTATGAATTGTGTATAAATGGATTGATAGCATTTTTCAAAAATTCATTTTCCCAAATGAAAGAACCGCATGATCACGTGGGCGCACGGGCCTGTGCATCTGGGTGGGCTTCCCGTGCCAGAGCCCTTCCCCCAGCAGGAGTGGAGTCCTGTCTCGTGGGGCAGATGCTGCACTCACTTCTGGAAGGCAGATGACTGATTCTGGGCCAGCAGGTGACATGGGCACATACGCCATAGCACGCCAGGATAATCACGTGTGGAGACAGGGCCATGTGCCACGAAGTATAGGTCATGTGACCACCCCTTGGCTGCAGAGTAGGCAAGACATGAAGAATGTTCCCTTTTACTGAGTGCTGAGAGCAGAACGGGGCAGGGTGCTGCTGGGGGGCACCCACAGCTGGGGCCCTTCAGCATTTAGGACACAAATGGCTCTGACCTTCTGACACTGGTCTTTCCCTAGACTCCCCGAACACCATCAGCCCAGCAGATTAAGTACTTGATGTCTGTGCACAAAGTCTGTCCATGCCTCCTTCCTGCCCATCTTCTGACCACATCCTGTTTCACGAAGCCCTCTGACATGGCGGACATGGGCTTTCTCTGCTACGCAGATGGCAGGTGCATAGGGCACAATTAATGCATACCTTTGCCCCCAGCAGGCTCAGCTAGCGCACACCGTTTGTCACGATGTGTGACCAGCCTAAATGACAGTCACGTTACATCTCAATCCTGTGTCCTTGAAGGGTCACCTGGAGGTTTGGGTGTTCATCGCCATCTCCAGCTGCTACCCAGGACATCTATGGAGTAAAATGTATGTGACAGTGAGCCACGGTCTCCACGCCCCACCTCCTAAGGCCACTGTTAGGTTAAGAGGAACGTGGGCTTTCAGAGATGTTCCCTGGTGCCGGGTCTCTTGCCTCTCAAGGTCTATCCTCCTGAAAAGTGCATCTGCAGTCTGCCTGCCCACTAGATGTATTGCTGGCCGCTGAGGGGCTCTGCCCTGGCCCCAGACCTTCAAGGTCTCATCTTGAGCTTCCTTGTCCTGAAGAAGGATGGGTGCCAGCCCCCCTGCACCTGCGTTGGTGCCCGCCCTGGGGGATTAGGCAGCGCTACTGTATATAAACTGCTGTAATCTCTGCTGCAAAGGAGCTTATGTGCCACAGGGACTGGCGGCCAGGAGGCCGTCTGTCTGTTAAAGTGACTGCACAGCGCTGTGCGTGCCTTGGTCCCACTGTGCCTTCCGAGCCCTTGAAGGATGTCCCCTCTTGTTCCTTGAAGGACAAGGCTGCTCATGCCAAATCTGCTTAGTCTAACTTGTTACAAATGCAATGGAAGTGTAAATGTTGCAAGGCAGTGGATCAAATTACAGCAACTCATTTTGTATGACTTCCAGTTAAAAAAAAAACTTGTGTTAGTTTTGCTATGCTTCAGGGTTTTGTTTTTTTTTTGCAGGGATGCGTGATGGGAGGGGTGTAAAAGTCTTCAACCGGAAACTGTCTTGGCCCAGCCAGATGAGGGGCTGGCTTGTCATCAGTGCAGTCAAACCATTTAAATGCTTGTTTTCAGTATTTTTTTAATGCATTTAACTTACAATTAATTAGATTTCAGTTACGAAGGTCTTCATTTCTTACTACTACAGTCAAAAGGAAAATTTTGTCCTCTAAGTAAACATCCTAGCTACATTTCCTTTAAAATGTTAAGAGTTGTCAGTGCTGCCTGATTTCTAATGAGAAAATATAATAAGAAATCAAATCATTTAATAGGGCCAATCAGGCAAGCTCTGGAATCCACTTAAATGAAGCCGATGCATCTGTAATGAATTTCTCTCGTTAAGCCGCCCATCACAGTGAAGCCGGTGATGCGAAGCCACCTTCTCTTTCCTCTTGCTGATTGGCGCAACTCAGCAGCCCGCTTCAGGCCCCCGCCCACGCATACCTGGCTCGCTGCTACATACACATTCCCACGGCAGAAAACAAAACACGTCTTAACTAAACCTTAGAGTGACTTTCAAATTCATTAATTCCGAATTAAGTTTGGGTCTTTCTTTAGGCAGAGGCTTAATTCCTGTCACATAACTAAAGGGGAAATCTCATTCATAGATTTAAAAGTTCCTCCAAAAGCTAGAAGTGAACTGTTTCTAAAAATGCGCTGTCAACTGGTCACTGATTTGTGCTGTGAAGGAAGCATTTTGGATTTTTAAATGAAGCCTGTTTCTTCTGTCCTGAATAACCGTGTAATCACAATACAAGAATATGTACACTGAGAAGGAGAGAAGGGAAGACCCAGAGTCCCTTCCTCTTAACACCATCCTGTATTATTGGGGCAAATTTCCCTAGGGGGTTTTGTGACATATCCAGTTTGATGAAACGACGTGCCTATGAATTGGAAGCTTGCTCCCTGCCTCCCTTCCTCCCCACGCCATGTAAAACACCTTTTGCGATCATTTGAAATCATCTCTGAAGACCACCTTCTCTGGTAGAGCTGAGAATTTCTCTGTTGCTGACTGTCTCGTGTGTCCAGTTAGCTTGAATAACTCCACAAGGAGCGCCTTTGGCAGAGACGCCTTTTCAGACTTGGATCATCAAATAGACTTCCAGAAATGGATCATCCACCTCGAGGGCCCAGGGCCTGTGGTGTCTGGCCATTCTTGACCTAACACGAAGTCATTTGGTATTTAATTTGGTCAACGTGACATTTTGTACCTACTAGCAATTCTAATAAAACCCTTTAAAACTAAACCTGAACAACGAAATGACCTTCAGGAAATACCGTGGGAATATTGCACACAGTATCTTGGTTACATCACCCCATGAAAATGGCAACTCCACGAACCCAACTCTCCTACTGCAAAGCGAGTCACTATGAAGTGAGAAAAAGGCAGACAGATTTATTGATGACTCAGGGAGTGAGAAGAGGCAAGCTCCAGACAGCTGGCCTGTTTGGGAACAAGGTACATTTCTCCACTCCCAGGCCTCAGACGTTCACTCACAGGGGTGAGGAGTGCAAGTGGCCAGGTCAAGAGTGGCTCTTCCCAGACTTCACCAGGCGGTGGGGGTGCGGGGCGAGGTGTGGGTGTGGCTAGAGGCACCTGGCACCCCTCTGTGCAGCCAGAAGGGAGTCTGCGTTTCCTGGTGGGAAAGCATACATTGGAACACAGATGGGAATTCATTTCGGTGTTCAAGATGAAACACCTGATGGCTTACCTGTGTTCTAGGTAAGTTTTGAGGATTCTTTATATATCTTAAATAATATCACATAAAAATATATGTTGATTATAATTTATTGTTAATTGGCTTCCATGCTACCGTCAGGCCCGTGATGGAGATCCCTGAGAGGGTCTTGAGCTCGGGGCTGGGGCACCACTGATAACAGGTTCCCTTCCCGCTTTTCCACAGTCCAGTGCAGGCTGCAGGTCTGAGGTGGCTCACCCCACAGTCACGGGGTAATGAGCGGGTTTGGATTATGATTCATGAGCCTTCTTTAAAATTAGACTTGGGACGGGCTTTTCCTTCTCCTAAAGGGATGTGCCTTCCAGCAAAAACTGGCCAGGCTCTGTTTTTCTGAGGCAATCTGTCAGTGTAGTTCCTGGCTGGGCCACATCCTCAGGAGGAGGTGACGTTTATGTCCTCCCAACGTGGTGGGATCAGAAAGCCCTGTCCAGCCTTAGCTGGTGTCCTGTGGGCCCGAGGGGCGTCACTGGGTGGCCTTGGCTGCTCTGCCTGCCCAGGACCTGGGTCTCACTGCCAAGGCTCTCCCAAGTGAGGAGGGCCCAAAGCTTCCGCTTCCCACCCACTGGGACCCTCCTGTTAACGCTCATGCCCTGCAGCCCCGTGCCACTACCCTGGCCTCCTGGCTGAAGGCCTGGCGCTGCCCTTCCCCTCAAAGTCCCTGCTGAGCCGCCAGCTGTCCCCTCCTTGCTTTGGGAGCTGACTTATCAGAGTTGCTCCATTTGACCCCAAAATCCGTGTGCCCCTCACCCGCAGAAGAGGCAGGGGCCATTTGCCCTGATTCCTAGCTCTGTGTGTTGCCTTTCTTCTTGCCTCCGTAGCCAGTCAGTCCCAGATTAGAAGGAAAATAGCCACAGACCTCAAGATTGGAGGGAAAATGTGACACGTGGACTCCCATAGGTCTGGACCTAAAACACTGAAGATGGTCTTGCCGTGAATTGTCTGGAGGATGCAGAGTTGCTGACTTTGAAGACAAATGCTGTGCACGTTGAATCCATTTGCAGACTGTGACACCGGAAACAATTCCTACTCCGGACAGGAAATCACCATGCGGGGGTTCCGAGTGGCCAGCAGGTGTCCCGTCCTGTGGACGTCCATGTGCTGCCTGGCTCAGCTTCACAGTGAAGACGAAAACCAGACAGCAGCGGTGCGCGCTCGGCAGAGGCCCTCTGCGGGGGACCTGCCGCCTGAATGTGGCCCAGGCACCCAAACAGTTCACAAGATGGCACCCTGGGCCTGGGGTGGGGATGGGTCGGGGGAGCTTGATTCTGCTCCGCTGTTGGGTATTTATATAGTCATCTGCGGTGTGACCCCATGAGAGTCTGAGCTGAAGGGTGGTGAATAAAAAAACAAAGAACCAGGTTCATAGTGAGGTATTTGGTTTGGCACTGTGGAGGGAGGAAGGGCCTCACATGCAGGCAGACCTGGATTTGGGTCACTGGGGGGCCTGGGCTGGCTTATGACAGTTGACTATGTACCGCTCTTCCCAAACCCCATTCAGCAACCTCATCCTGGCAGCCTGAAATTGGTTGAGGTGGGAGTATTTACACCACAGGAAGCAGCACATTCTTCAAATCAGGCTTTCTTTCCTTTTCTTCATGGAGTTTGGTTTGCCAGCATTGGTTTGCTCTGGGGAGCAACTCCGCAGATGTTGGGCTGGGCCCTGGGCCAGTCTACCAGCCGAATGAAGGCCTTGTGTGACCTTGGCCAGCTGCTGTGTGGCCTTGGCCAAGTTACCAGTGCCAGAGCTCGGCCTCCTCCTGTGAAATGGGCACAGTTATGGTTGCCTCCCAAGACTCATGACAGAAGTCATAGGACCTTGTCCTCCTGCCTCTGTTTCAGTTAATGTGCCTCCCCCACACCATCTCCCCACCTAGAAATTTCAGTCACTCAAAAGTTCCAGACCCATATCCTGTGAGTCATGGAATCTACCAATCCCTCCTGGATAAAGTCACCAGGCCAGCCTTTCCCCCTGCCATCACCTCCCCACAAAGCTGCAAGGACAGGGCAGGGCCTGCCCACTTCCTGCTCCTCCAGTCCAGCTGCTTCTTGGCCATCAAATTCTTCTTCCTAAAAAAGACAAACCTTATCTGGGCTCTCCTTCTTGGACAGGACGCCTGTTCAAGCCCAGACATAATGGCCTGCCTGCTCTAAGACTGTGCTTGACCTGGCCCCCACCGGCCTTTCCAGCTTCCTGTAAGCTCAGAAACCCTGCCCCCAACACCACATCGGCCCACCCAAGAGGAGACAGGAAATTCCTCTCAAAATCCCATGGCATGCTGTGCCTGGGATGTCTGCTTCCCCTCTCCTGGGCAGACCTGCAGATTCCGTGGCAATGTGGCCCTTTCGGTCCAGCCTGTCTGGGCCCCTCAGGTGGAGTTTCATCATGCCTTTTGACCCCACCTCACCCCGGTTCCACTTGTCCTTGTAGGTCCTACATCCTAGCTGGGGGCTTCTTGTCTCCGTCGGCTTGACTGACACCCAGGCTCCCTCACCTTTGTGACTCACAGGGGGCCTGGCAGGTCCTGATGTGCAGCCAATGATAGGTTCCCTGTACTTCTAGGCTCTTGACTGGGTTACTTGCCAAGGAAAAATAACGACTAAGATGAAAAATTTATATGCAGCCTGGGACACCCAATTTTTAGGTGAAAGCAATCAAACAGCTTTCAGTGGAAGAACAAGAACCTTACTTCAGTGACTTGGAATGCTTTCCCTCTTGAATCAGGGAACTAACATTTGTGGAACAGTTACTAAGTGTTGGGCAAGTTAAATACATTGTTTTATTAGTCTTCCCTTCATGCTGTGAGGTCAATATTCTTGACCTCAATTTACAAGGTGAAAATAGAAGCTCAGAGAGCTTAAGTGACTTGCACAAGGTCACAGAGCTGATAAGTGGCAGATCCAAAATTCACACCAGACCAGCCTTTTCCCCAAATCCACATCTGGGGGGGAGAAAAGCAGTGCGTCTACTTGTCAAGGAAATTTAGGCTTCAATTTAGAGTGCTCACAGACTACCAGGAGGGGGAAGCCCACGGCAAGGGGTGTTTTCATGAACTTTAGGAGAATGGCAGAACTCATAAACACTTCAGCTTTTCATTTTTCTCTGCCTTTTTAAAAGACTGATGATTTTGAAGATTCTAAACATGCAATGTAATATAGATGCAATAAAAACATTTTTTCAGAATGCACAGTATTCAGAAGAGTTGTGATCCCAGAAAAGGTGGAGTATCTTGTATCACACTAACCGTGTCATAGGTAGTGATGATAATTACGGATCAAGTAGCCAAGAAACACAAGACACAAAAACTATTTCAAGACACTGGAGAGTGACCCAAATCAGGCAGATATCGGAGGAGATTTGACCCTTGAAAGATGAGAACCGCATGTTGTTATAACTATGCATATTGTTTATCCAGCTCTTTCCTGGAGGGCCCTCTGCAGGCCACAGAACACTGGGGGATTAGGACTCAGAAAGTTCCATTATTATTGGCTTCAGGTGTCAAAGAGCTCGGAGTGGAAGAGGGAAATCTCCAGAAGCAGGCCACAGACTGGGAGCAGGAAGACCTAGATCTGTGTATCAACTCCCTTCCCAGTCTCAGTTACTCCAGGCCTGTGCTTGCATGGGGAAGGCTCCAAGAAACACAATGGAAAGCAAAGCTGGAAGGCTCGAAAAAGCGAATCAGAAATTACAGCTCCTTCCCATTGCAGGGGAATCAGTTTGGAGTTAGAATCCCACTAAGTTAGAGGAGCTTCGTGGACACCGTGGGATTTCCACTGAAACCCCAGAGGCCACACATATCAGGGGCAAAGACTATGTCTTGGATTTAGCCTGAGACCAATGGCAAAATCAAAACAGGCTTCTCCTAACAAGTGTGAAAAATGAGACTGCAGAAAATCAAGATGATGAGCCAGGAATGCAGCAGTCAGAAATTTGCAAAACTCAGCACTCCTCAGAGGAAGATAACAATCTAGAGTTTGCACAACAGATCATCTCTGTGGACCGGAATTTCTCTCTCAGTTAAGCCTTTCTTAGTGCCTTAGGCGATTTTAATCATGGTTCCCTATTCCCATCCTGGACCCTCTTGGGCCCCAAACTCTAGTAAGTTCTAGCATTTATAAGGGGGCTTCTTCTCATCAGTTTCTGCTGTTTGGCTGGCTGCCATGCCAGACTAGTAACTTTTGACTAGTAGACATGTGAAGAAACTGGGGGAAATAACCTATTGTCAAGAGAAAATTCAGACAGTAAGAAACATGTTGAGATGAACTAGGTGTTCACATTATTAGACAAGACCTTCAAAACAGCTATTACAAAAATATTAAAGGAGTGACTATGGGGGGATCTTAACTGACAAATAGAAAATGGAAAAAAGAACTTCATAGATATTCTAAAAATTCAGTATCTGAAATGAAGAGTTCACTTTGATGGGCTTAATGGTATACTGAAAATTGCACAAAGTTGGTTTTCTTTAAAGATTACAGAAATTAGCAAACCCCTGTAGGACTGATCAAGAAAAAAAAAGGACAGAACACAGACTATCAATATCAGAAATGAAAAAGAGGATAACACTACAGATCCTGCAGCTAAAAATATTAGCAAATTGTGCCTAGCAACATGTAGCAGTTGTAGCAGGAATGTAGGGTTGTTACAACATTCAAAGATCAGTCAATAGAATTGATCATATTAATGGAAAGAAAGTAGAAAATCACATAATTATCTCAGTTCAGTACTCGTCCATGATATTAATTCAGCAAACTAGGAATAGAAGGGAACTTCTTCAACCTGGTAAAGGGTGAATACAAAAGTCCTGAGCGCTGACATTACACCTAATGGTGAAGTATTGAACCCTTCACCCATCATGGGAAACAAGACCAGGATATCTATTCTCATCACTTCTCTTCAGCATTGCACCAGGGGGCCTCACTGAGAGGTGTGTCTGCAGAGATGTCCTGGCCACTGGACTCTGGCCACGAGCCCCGCAAGTCACTATCATGTCCTCTGACTCCTCTGCAAGCCCTCTCTACACGGGGCACACTTTCTCAGTTTTGGTAGTGCCACTAAGCACATTCAGGAAGATTTGTCACCTTCGGAGCCTCTTCTGCTTCACTGCTCCATACTACAGCCACAGGGGTAAATCTGGGGGCTTGCTAATATCCCCAATCCTACACAGGATGGGAGGATTACTTCCTTCTGCTCTTAGAGTCGCAAGAACCCAAGGTTCAAGAGAGATGGCTCAGAGACAGGAAGCCTGCCCCCCCCCTGCTCTGCTCTGATCTTTCATCTCATAAGTGTGAGTCCTAGCTCTGACTTGTCTGTATCCTTTTGAAATTCAAAAGTCAAGAACTTGACTATTTATCATCTAGGTTCTGCTGCAACAACCATCCCCTGAGGAAATGGATATCTCCTAGGCTAGCTGCCTGAATAACGGAATAATAAGGGATAACAGGAAATACTGGGGTGGAGGAAATGTTTCTTTTAAAAATATTTTTGCCACACTGGTGTATAATAGGGGACTGCTCAAATAAAGCCTGGGGCAGGCAGAGAAACACATCAGTGGGGCAGTCTAGAGAACTCAGAAGAGGTCTGTGCATATGTGCTCACCAGATATTACAGAGGTGATAAGGGATCGCTGGGAGAGGATTGACTTTTCAACAAATTGTGCCAGGACAGTTGGGTAGAATTAGACCCTTATTGTATACCATATACAAAACATTACAGGTGAATTAAAGACTTGAATGTGAAAAGCAAGACAATAATAAAACTTTCAGAAAGTGACATAGTAGATTATCTTCTTGACCTTGGGGTTAGGAAGGGTTTCTTGAACAAGACCCCAAAAATGTGCAAACCATCAATGCAAAGACTAATAAATTCATGCTCATCCAAAGGTATCTTAAAGGGAACAAAAAAACAAGCATAGACTGGAAGATACTTGCAGCACATGTAGCTGGGAAAGGACTTAGAATATCTAAAGCACTCCTATTAGCCAATAAAACAAGACAGATGACCACAGGAAATGAGCGCAAGATTTCAACAAGAATTCTGCAATGAAGAAAATCCAAATGGCCAATAATCATGAAAAGATACTCAATTTTATTAGTAATCAGGAACATGCAAACTAAAACCACAGTGAAATACTATTGCCTACCTCTAGACTAGCAAAACTTTTCAAGTCTGATGATCCCTAATATTGGTGAGGATGTCGAGGAATGAGAACTCATCCGCTGTTGACAGGTGTGTATATTGGCACAGACACATTGAAAGCAAGTTTGGCATTATCTAATCAAGTTGATGACACACATACTTTGAGGAACAATTCCATTTATAAGTATTTACCGAGCAGAAGTTCATGGCATGTGCGGAAAGCATTCATAGACAAGAATGCCCGAAATAACATTGTTCGTGATAGCAAACATTGGAGATACCCACAAACTGGATGAACAAATAGAGGTAAACATATATTTATACAAAGAAAACTATATAGCAATGAAAATCACTAATTATTGCTACATGCAACAATAATTGAATTCACAAATGAACAAAAGAAGTCAGCACAGAGTCATCATTGTATGTTTCCATTTATCTATACCTCGAAAACCAGCCAAACTAAACAATGTTGTCTAGAGATGAATCCAAAGATAGTAAAACTACTGAGAAAAAAATGGAAAAGAATGATCATAAAGACAGGTTAGCGGTTGAATCTGGCAGGGGAAGGGTTTATGGGGTGCAGTAAACATTCTGTTTCTTTATCTAGGTGTTCATATTATAATTATTACTTAAACTGTATGTATGTTCTTGGCCTCTTTTCTATTTATTAGCTATCTCACAGAAGAAGCGAGTTAACGTAAAAAATGAACTATGGCACTACATTCCACATCCATTAAAACTCACCTTGCTGAAGACAGTTCTGCAACATGGGAAGTTGTTCACATAGTAATAGGAATAAAAAGCAAGTTGCAGAACTATGTGCACATCAGGAACCCAGCTTAGAGGGGACCATGTATATTTACAGAGAAAAACCTCCAATGGGAAAACCTCAAAAATGTTCACAGCAATTCCTTTCTTTTGCACATAATAGCATTGTTCATGATAGCAAACATGAGGGACACCCTGAAGGTCCACTGACCGTCAAAGTGGCTGAATAAATAGAGGTAAGCATGTATGTATACAAGGAATACTATATAGCAACGAGAACTCACAAACTGTTTTTACATGCTACATTAATTCCCAGATTTCCACAAAGAATAGATGTTAGTTTTCTAGTTTTAAATAGGAAACTAATAAATATTATGTACATTCTCTGCAAAAAGGTCTGAAATAAGACTCACTAAATTATCCCTATTAATCAGGACCCAGCATGGGAAATGGAAACCTCTCAAGGCATTTCCAGGACAGGCATTGAATAGAGGAGATTTGGTGTCTGTTTTGCTTTCCAAAGGCTAGAGGAGCCAGAGGCTGCTGCGGGACCGATTGGTGGGAGGGCATACCACGGTGGCTTGGAATCTGAGGTTGTCACTGTCCCAGCTGACGCTGCCACGCACACGTCTCCCATCCGCGGAGCATCAGGAGAGCTGCAGTATTCGAAATGACACAGAACTGCTTCTCATGGATGAACCTATTCCAACGCAGACCCCAGATGTATGAAGGTCTGGTGAATGGAGGGGTTAGAGTGAGGCCCAGCACACTGTCCGTGGGGGTCAGTCTGCAGGGGGTAAGAGGGTAGGGGGCTGAGAGAGCCAGCTTTCCTTATGGACTTAATTCTAGGGCTGCTGTAGCAAAGTATGAATGACTTGGGGGCTTAAACAACAGAAATGTAGTGGCTCACAGTCTTGGAGGCTGGAAGTTCAAAATCAAGGTGTTACAGGGCTGACTCCTTCTGAGGACCAAGAGGGAAGGATGGGTTCTACGCCTCTCTCCTTGGCTTGTCCATGGCTGTCTCTCCCTATGCCTTCACATGGTTTTCCCCTGTGCACAGCTCTGAGTCCAAATTTCCCCTTTTAGAAGGACATCACATTGGATTAGGGGCCACCCTACTCCGGTATGACCTTATTCTAACCTGACACCTACTTTTCCAGTTAAGGTCACATTCTGAGGTACTGGGGGTTAGGACTCCAACATGGACTTTGGGGGTGGACACAATGCATCCCATAGCAATATTGTTCAAGGTTTTTACTTAAAGCAGCAGATGGAGAAAGAAAGCAAACCTAAGATTATCTGCAGATAAATCATGGAGATTTTGACAGTGTGCTGTGCTGGGAAGAGTGTTTTGGGGGCTGTGACCCTCGGGAAGTGTCCAAGGCCAAAGGTCAGCACAAAGTGCATGGATGTTGACCTTCTGAAGATATTCTTCCAAGTGATCACTTCATTGGCTTCGGGATCCAAGAACCAACATAAAAACCCATTTGCCTCTTGCACCACCAATAGATCCCTTCCATGTGGCACAGGAAGACCCTCCCTTTTTACCTTCCCTGGCAGAATCGAGCTGCCACCTAGCTGCATTTGCCTTGAAGGGGGAAGAAGGAGCCAGTCCTGGGGCTGAGGCTCCCACACCTCTTTATTGTTCTGAGTCTGGCTCTGAGTCTTGAGAAGCTTTGGGATGGCAGAGAGAGGCCCTGTGAGAAGCCTCTTTCTTGCCCTTGCCTGGGAAAGGCCTGGCTCCAGATGGGGGACACAGAACTGTCACCTGAAGCTGCTGTGGGGTCTCTGGACAAGACCAGCTATGTGGAATGGCCTCAGGATGGCCCGGGCTCCGCCTACCAGGATCGTCCCCTTGAACGATAAGCGGTGACCCACAGCCAGAGGGTCAGAGCAAAGCCTTGAGGCTCCCAGCCAGAGTTTCATGTTTCTCTCCTGGTGGGTGTTGGCCAGGACAACATGGATGCCTTTGTCCCTTCTGGTTGTTTGAAGCTTGGATTCCATCCCTGGCCAGGCCCCAGAGACACCAGCTGGTTTTCTCCAGCGGAAGAAGCTGTTCTTTTTATGTCTGCAGATGGTACTGTTTGTTGCAAGCCACCTTGGTCAGGATGGTTCTGGAAGAGGGAGTTAGAGCATACGTTCCCGTGCTTTGAGAGGTGGCTGCTGCTGGGCTGCAAGTGGCCCTGAGGCCACTGGGTTCCTGTTCAGCCTTTCTCGGGGGATCATTCATACTGTCCCCTTTATGGTGTACCCCTTCTTTTCCTCGGCCTTCCTCTTCTGTGCCATATGGACCGGATGGCTCCAGAGCCTCTCTCGGCACCCTGCTGCACCCCCCCTCACACTGCCGCATGCCTCCCCGAACCACCGCACACCCCCACACCACTGCACGCCCCACACGTCCTGCTCCAATAGCTTTCATGGCTCCCTACTGCCCAAAGTGGTGTGCCTCAGACTTCTCTGTAGCTCATAAAAGATCGGCCCCTCCCAGGTGCCCTTCCAGACCCAGCAACCTCCTTGCCAGTGCGGCCTTCTGAGGGCTGGAATCCTTACCTCGTTCCACAGGGGATTTTTTTTTCAACTTGTATAAATTTCCTTAAAATGTCGTGGTAAAATACACGTTAAGATTTACCATTTTAACCATTTTTAAGTGTACAGTTTAGTGGCATTAAGTACTATTATGTACTGAATGTTTGTTCCCCCAAACCCATATATTGAAGCCTCAACCTCTATGGGGACGGTTTTTGGGGGGCCTTGGGGAGAGGATTAAGTTCAGTTGACGCTGGGAGAGCGGGGATCGCATGATGACATTAGTGCCTTTGTGGGAAGAGAAAAGACACCAGGGCTCGCTCTCCCTGAGCACCCACCGAGGAAGGGCCCTGCACGTGCACAGCGAAGAAGACGGCTCTCACCAGAACCGACTGCTGGCACCTGATCTCGGACCTCCAGTTTCCAGAGCCGCAAGAAAATAAGTGTCAGTTGTTTAAGTCGGCTGCCTGCGGTGTGTTGTACAGCAGCCGGATCGGACTGAGACGAACTAGCGGTCGCACTGTTGCGCGACCATCGCCATCATGCGTCCCCAGAGCTCCTATGCGACCGAACCGAAGTTCTGCACCCGGGCCACGCTAACTCCCCATCCCCCCTCCTCACAGGCTCTGCCAACCACTGGTCTACTTTCAGTGCTTGTGACTGTGACAACTGCAGGTGCTACATGCGAGTGGAATCGCGCAGTATGTGCCCTTTTGTGGCTTGTTTATTTCACTTAGCATGATGTCGCCAAGGGTCATGCATAGTGTCGCTGGTGTCAGAATTATTTTTCTTTTTAAGGCTGAATAATATTCCATTGTTTGTAAATACTACAGTTTCTTTAGCCACTCCTGGGTCACTGGACACTTGGGTGGCTTCCATGCTTTGGCTATTGTGAATCACACTGCCATGAGCATGGGTGTACAAGCATCTCTTCTAGAACCTGCTTTCAGTTCTTTTGGGTGTATGCCCATGAGTGGAATTGCTGGATCATATGGTAATTCTACTTTTAATTTTTGAGGAAACACCGTACTTGTTTCCACAGTGGTTGCAGCTTACATTCCCACCAACAGGGCATGAGGGTTCCAGTGCCTCCTTTTCTCACCAACACTTGTTATTTTCTGTTTTTTTTCAGTAGTGGCCATCCTAGTGGATTCGCATGTCCCTGATGGTCAGTGATGCTGAGCATCTTCTCACGGCTTTATTGGCCATTTGTACCTCTTCTTTGGAAAAATATCTATTCAAGTCCTTTGCCTGTTTTTAAAACATTGAGTTCCATTGTTGTTGTTGAATTGTATCCACCGGTGACTTTGCTGAGGGCAAAGTGAGAGCCCATTAGGCTGAGATGACCCCTTTGTGGGGTGTCCAGGGCCCTCTGCAATGTGGCCCTGACCCGCCTGCCATCATTTCCTGCTTCTCACAGCAGGAATGCTGTCCTCTAAGTGGATGCGCCCATCTTCTGGCCTTTGCTTATACTATTCCAACAACTCCGACTGCTGTTGCAGACTTTTCCTTATCTGTGCAAGAACCACCCTTCTCCATCTCCTGCTGAAGTAGTTCTGGTGGGGCTGTGGGTCATAGTGGTCCTCTTCCTGGGCACATCGATGGCACATGACCCAGGCTTTCCTGTTCTCAGTGGTCCACCAAGGGGTGGACATGAGATCCAAGCCAGTTGGCCTCTATGTGGCCTTTAGAGAATGTCTCTTTCTGCTTGGCTTGCCAAGATGGGATGATATAAGCCTGGGCTACTTGTGGCTTCTTCCTTGAAAGCACATCCATCTGCAGGAAGAAAGAAAAGGTCAACACAGAAATGTAAGATGAGTCAAGACAATGAAAGTGAAAAGAGAATGTCAGTAAGAAAAAGAATGATATTGTTTGAGTTCCTGGATCCAGCCATAACTGAAACCCCCTCCCCTGGATATTTCTGGTACATAAGCTAAGAGATTCCTTTTTGCAGCTGGTCTGAATTTGGTTTCTGTCACTGATAAAAAAAAAAAGTTCTGACTCATGCAAATCCCCCTCCCAGTTCTATCTGTCCCTCCATGTGTCCACCCACCTCCTGCCTTTCATCTCCACCCAGCTCAGATCTGCCCTCTTCTCTTTTATGTCTGGCCTGCAGGGCTGCTCCTCTAGGGATCACCAGTACTCAGGGGGTGGGGAGATGGTTTTCCTGGTGTTCCACTCTTGGCCACTCTCTTCCAACTCCCTACCTACCCTCTTCCTTAAGTTCTTCTGTATCATATATACACTTGCTGTCTGTACCTCGTGTAACAGGGTGAATCGTTACAAGAAAAATGATTCTTGAGGTGGCTGGTATGGACTTTTCAGGGACACATCCAGCATCCCCATGTCCCCCACCCATGCCTCGGGATAGCCTTGGACAGAGGCTGAGCTCTAGCCAAGGACTCAGGGTCCCCAGGAACTTGAGGAGGGAGGATGTGAAAAGGTGAGTACTTGCGGAAAACATGAGCTGGTGTCTCCTTGTGGGTTTTAAATGTGTGGTTTTTTTCTTTATTCAGCTGTGCTCTCCCTACAGGGCTCCCCACCCCCAGCCCAGGAAGGGGAAGCCACCCCCGGTTGACGGCAAGGGCTGGGCCATTCCCTGGAGGAGCCACTGGTCTTCGTGGTTCAGTCCCTTGTCGAAACAGGATGGAGGTTGGTGCCGTGAGTCAGGGATGTTGGGAAATGGCCCGGCCACCCCGAGAGAGGAAAAGGGGATGGGTGCTGAGCCCATGCTCAGTGGTGAGACCGGCCTCCTGAGTAACACACTCCCAGAGAGCATTCCCTCTGGGGCTTGGGGTGCACGGAGACTGACTCCCCGCACTTAGGTAGTTTTGGTCTTGTACTGTGGGGATGTGTTCTGGTATGACTTGCTCGAAGACAATATTTTTTTTAAGTGAAGACATTTTCATTTGAAAAACAAAGATGTCTTTTTTGCACCCCAGAATGGTGAAGCAAGTTCTCAGGTGCTCCACATTTATATGTCACGTGGTAACTGGGATTGGTGTGCTAACATTTGCAGAGGGCTTCGTGTGAGTCTGGGACTAGTTTAAGCACTTTACAAGTATTAATTCATGAATGGCTGATACTGAGAAAGATGCCAATTTTGCAACCTATGCAGATGTGCGTGGGCCGTGACTGACCCCTGCTAGCCTGCTCACCCTGTGAGCCATCGCTCCCCATTCCCTGGGGCCACTGAGCCATCCTGGGGAGTCTGTGGGTTTGTTCCTGATCTCCTTTACACCATTGCTCTTGTAACTAGGATGCAATCTAATTAAATGTGGTGCAAACAGATGAGATATGCTGGTAATTAGAACAGATTGGTGCCTCTATGACATATAAGTTGAATGCTTTGGAAACTCTTAATAAAGATGAGTCATTTTGCAAACACTGCTGTCACATTAGATGTGGGGGCAAGACTGCTGCGAAAGACCAGGAAAACCAGTCAAAGGGACCCTGCCCTCAACTTGCTTGCTTCACATGGTCTTCAAATTCTGGTGCTACTTTAAAGGAAATCATAGATCTGCACTATGGATATGATTTATGCAAAGAAAAAAGCTGATGTGGATATCCTCTATTGACTCATTCTCAAATAGAAGGCCTTGAACCTACATCAAAGTATAGTTACTAAGTGAGTTTTCAGTTGGAAGCTTTAAATTGTGAGAGTGATTTTATTTTATGATTCCACCTTAACCATCTTTTTCTATTAACCCACCTACGGCTGGTCAGAGGGTGCTGGCAGTAGACAGATTCAGCAGTGTTGAAGAGAGGTCATGTGTCCTCTACTGTCTTTCTTAGGAAGGTTCCTGAGACTTTCCCCAGTTCAGTTCCTGTCCCCTGTCAAGGGCAGGGTATTTCCTTCACCCTCAGGATCCCCAGACCCAGGACAGTAGGGGCAGCAGGTCACCTGCAGGCCCAGGTCAAGGGAGAGTCCCCCTATCCACCTCCATTCTGTAGCCATGACAGCTCCAGCTGATCTTGGCTTCTCCCTCATCCCGAGTCTTGGAGAGCCTCTACCTCAACTGGTCCCACCAACATAAATCTGAATCTTTTTCTTTGTTGCTCTTGCACCTTCTTAGAGAACAAAGTCTCAAAACAAAGTGTGAGCTGGGAGGGGAAAACAGCCCTCAGGCACCTGTCAGTGTCAGAGGGAAGAAGGGTCCATAGGAAACACTCAGATTAAAACCCAGCATTTGGATGAATGGATAAACAAAACGTGGTATATACACACGGTGGAATATAATTCCACCTTAAAAAAGGCATGAAATTCTCACACCTGGTACAACAGGGATGCACTGTGATGACATCATGATGAGTGAAACAAGCCTGTCCCTAGAGGAAAAATCCTATGTGATCTCACTTATATGAGGTACTTAGAGTAACAAAACTCATAGAGACAAAGGTAGAGTAGTGGGTGCCAGCGGCCCGGGGGTGGGGGAATGGGGGGCTAGTACTTAACAGGGATGGAGTTTCAGCCTGGGACGATGAAAAAGTTCTACGGATGGACAGGGGTGATGGCTGCACACAATGTGAGTGTGTGTAATGTCACTGAACTATACACTTAAAAATGGTTAAAATGGTAAATTTTGTGTAACGTATAGCTTGATACATGCCCACAGAAACACGCATGCCCACAGATACACGCGCGCCCACGCCGTGTGAGCCGGGCCCTGCCGCTTAGCCGCCGCCACCTCAGCAGGGAGTCCTGATCTGCTTTTGGTGCCGCCATTATGGACGTCTTAGTGTTCTTCCTTGAGCCTTGATATGTTTTCCTGGTTACTTTAATCATCGGGAGGGACACCAGTTGCTTCAATCTTCTGCTATTACGAACAATGGTGTAATGGATCATATTGTACAAACATCATTTGGGGTATGTCTTCAACAGCAGTAGGGTCTTAGCATATGTGTGCATCTCAAATTAATGCAGTGGGTGGTTTTCCTGAGCTTTTGTACTTTCTAGAAATAAGATCAGATTAACAATGTGCTTTTTAAGGACTCTCCCCATTTTTGCTCGAAATGATGTGTTTGAGACTTATCTGTTTAGTGAGTATTGAATTCCACTGAATGAATATATCACATGTAAAAAATCATTTAGTCTACGTTTGAGGGTGATATGCACCCTTGCCAGTGTTCGGTTTCAGACGACAGGGTATGCATATTCCCTGGTCCCTAGTGCACTGTGCATGCGTTTTCTCCGCGGCTTACCCTAATGGTGGGCTTGCTTCATCAAAGGGCAGGTACGTATCCCTCATGAGATGCTGCCAGGTGGTCTCTGGCGTGTTTGTGACACCCCCACAAGCAGAGGATTCTCCTCACTCCACATTCTCATCTTGGTCATCTTTCACATTGAGGTCAAGCGATTTTTCCTTTCTTTGTAATTTGAGTTTCCTTGTGTGCAAATGCCTCTTGGTGTCTTTTGCTCATTTATCCACTGGATTGCTTATCTTTCCCATGTCAGATCAGAGGAGTTCTTCCTATCCTTTGAAACTAACTCTTTGTTGGTTATAATGCTGTGACTACTGTCAGTTTGTGACTTGTCTTTCCCCTCTGCCTGATGTCTTTTGGTGACAGGAAGTCCATGACGTGGTGTGATCAACTCTTAAGGTGGCGCTTCTTCATTTCCTGCTTGAGAAGCCCCCCCAGGCTGAGGTGTCAATCCCTACTTTATGTGGGAGCAGGCAGTGGTGCAGACGTTTGGGTAACATGCTTAAGAGCAAGGACTGGTGCCCAGGTTCTAATCCAGAATGCCCCTCCTGAGGCCAGACTGCCCCTTCCCAAACCTGCCAGGAATGCCCTGGGCTCTATGCTGCCCTGGACCCCCTCAGGCTGACTCTGTGGACACCCTGAGGTGGCTCTCTCCACCCCAATGCACTGTCATCAGCTACTTCTTTGGGCCTAGAATTTTATTTTTCCATCTAACGTGTTTTGCCATAGCGGGACTGGCCCGTATTCCTTGGGCAACCAAGCTTATGGCTTGTCCTTCGTCCCTCAGTGCTCTGGGATCGGTGACATGACTGTCCCATGATGCCTTCTGGTGCCGGGGGTGGTGCCCAGAGGACGAGCAGGATTTGGGCTTGAGGAGGAGAGCAGGGAAGCAGTGTGAGGGCATTTCCTTTCTCTCCGCCGTCTAGGAGCCACGCCTGCGGCCTCTCATCTCTGCACCCGGAGTACAGGCAGAAAAGCCAGTGGTCCCAGTGGAAGGAAGGAAGAGGGATGAAAGGACAAAAGAAAGGAAAAAGTGGGGGAAGGCAGGCAGGTCAGCGTCAATCCCAGTATCTCAGCCCACAACCTCTTCCAGTCGCGTTGTAGGCACACTTCACATCCGTATGCACACATGCTGTCGTGTGTCCCTTTGTCGCTTATATGTTGTCCTTGAGAAACAGAGAGAATTTTTTTACTAGCCATACAGGCCATTGACTTGATAGCGTTGCACCAATATAGCCATCCTTCCCGTGTTGGACAGACATGAGGCCATTTCTAGAGTCAGCTTAGATGTTTTTGTCAAACCCTGCACTGGGTGACTTTAATTATTACTTTTATCTTCCTTTGATTATTTCCTTAAGCCACATTCTCAGAAATGAGATTCCTGGGCAAAAAGGGGATGGATATTTTTATGGCCTTTTAAAGGTAGTGGCAAATTTCTTTTCTCAGATGCTGTGCTAATTTGAAAAACCCAAAGTAAGTTTCTTGTAATTTTTTAAAGATTAGTGGAGTGGGAAAAGCTCACCAGAAACGTCTCTCCAGTACCCTAGAGGGCTGTGGCCTTACTGTTTTTGGAAGGTTCTAATCAGCGGCTTTTATTTTTGTGGGGCCAGGCTACAGCACTCAGGAAGGCTTTATGGCTATCTGGACTGATAAAGGTATTCGGGGACTGTTTCTGGCCAGTTTAAGTGCCTGCAGTGCAGGGCTCCGGTCTGGGGACTGGCAGGGGTGAGGGGGATCTCACTGTGTCGGACTCCGTCCCTCCTCCCAGAGCTGGCACTTTAGGTGGGGAAGGAAGCGGCCACGGGGACCGCCAGCCAGGCTCAGGAGGCCTTGCTCCCCCACTGCTCGTGGGTGGCCCTCTCCGGAGGTGCAGGTGATGATGGCCGGGCCCAGGGCCATCCTGAAGGGTGTCAGCCCTCAGGCCAGCAGCTCCCGCAGAGCAGGGCCCTCAGGGAAACGAGGAGACCCAGGCAGTACTGACGCCCAGAGGGCAGACACCGTCTCCATCAGTCAGAACCTTCCCCCGTTGGCTAGGTCTTCCCAGGGACGCCGGGTCTTCCCAGGACCCCGCAGCTCAGGGGGTGAGAAGCGAGGGTCTCCACACTGGTGGGGCCACAGACCCACATGCCTCTTTCGGCAAAGGCACCTTTGGCAGGCGCCCGGCGGGCATCTAAACCCACTCCTCCGGCCACCCCAGGTTCAGGCCAGGGCCTCGGCAGGGGCCTGCCCAGGCAGGATGGTGGCCTCAGTTCACTTCCCCTCTGGGACCGGGGTGGGAGGCCCAGTGGGGACAGGACCCTGAGAGGGCCCATATGGGAACACTCAGAACACACGTCAGATAAAACCCAAACCACTTCCTTGGGCGGCAGTGTCTGGGGTGTTGGAGCCTGGCTCGCCGCCAGTGAAGTGGGTTTGGGGCCAACTCGGGTCAGCAGGGTCAGGGAAGCATTCCCCCACGACCGCCTCAGCTATGCAGGGTCACACCCCCAACCCCATCATCACCACCACCAATAAACAGGGCCTCTCGTGTGTTAGCCACCCTTCTAAATGTTTTACACGGTCCAACTATATGGTATATGCAATTCTAATTATCCTTATTTTACAGATGAGGAAACTGAAGCATGGAGAGGTTAAGAAACTTGCCCAGGTCACACAGCCAGTGTGTAGTAGAATTGGGAATCAAGCCCAGGCTGTCTGGCTCTGGAGCCTGAGTTTACCCACTGCACTGTACAGCCCTTCAGTATAGTAATATGACAAATGCTCACACGTGTACTTTCCTAAAGAAACACAGGTGACAGCAGATGGACCTGGGGGCATGGTGGCAGCTCCTAGCAGTGACCTGTCATCCTAGCCCCACTGCTTGCTAGCCAGGCAACTTTGGTGAATTGCTTTATTTCTATTAGCCTCAGTTGCTTAGTCTGTAAATAGGGGTGTAAACCCCGCTTCACAGGGGGCTGCAAAGATGAAATGAGATCCCATCTGTGACTGTGTACAGCGCTGCGGCCCCCTCCGCCCCCGCTGTTGGTGGTAGACATCTAGGAAATGTGGGCTCCCTGCCCCAGTCCTCGTGCTTGCCACGTGCCCTCTGAAGGTCCCCTAACTGTCCTGGGTGAAGGGGCACCATCCACCCAAGAGCGACAATTCTGTGCATCCTGCCACGTGAGGTGGTTGGAAGACGCAAATGTACCAGCAACATCAGACTCCGCTGCGCAACGCTCCTGGCGTGGCCTCTAAGAAGCTGCAAAGTTACGGGGGAGATAATGCTTTCCCACCACTTTCCTGCCCACTGGAGGGGTCTGTGCTTTAGCTGCCTCAGGCCTATCAGTTCCTCAGAGGGCCCGTGGGGACTAGCCAGTCCGTAAGCCTGGGGCACACCACACCCCCGTTCAGTAACCAGCATCTCCTTCTCATTCCCCTCTGAAATAGGAAAGCCTGCTCAGGAACTTACTCAGCTCCTTGACCTCCTATTGTGCAGGAAAGTCAGCCCGCCTGGCTGAGACAAGAGTGAAATATTTATTAACACTGTAAAAATTTAATGCTGACTTAGATTTCACTTTTATTTTTTGACTGCACTTAAATAGATGGGGAGAATTGCAAGTGTAGAGCTCACTGCACTGTGAATATCACTGACAGCATTGCTCCTGTTTCAGATGACAGGTGGTATTAGAAAACACTTGGCAAGGCCTTTTATTTCACTGGCTGTCCTCTGCCTTCCCCTCCTTGTCCTTCTTCCTCCTGTGTTCCTCTGGTGCTGTGTGCTCCTCTCCCAGCACTGCCTTGGGACCTTGAGAGTGGAGTCCGGTCTGGCCTTCTTGGCAAGCATGCTCTCCCACTCACCACCATTTCACACCTCTTCTCTTTCTCCTAACTTCCCTCATCTCTCTGGCTCTCACACTGGTTGATGACATCTCTTTGTACCACAGAGTCACAATATGGCTGCTACATTGCCAACATCACATCTCCTTTCCAGGCAGGAAGAGAAGGAAGGAGAGTGAGGCAAAGGAGCAAAGGTGGTCTTTCTTCCAGCAAAGCTTTGACTTTTTATTTAGAAAGGGCTCTTCTCTCCAGAACAAGACAAGACACCTGCTTCAACATACTCATATCAGCAACTGGTTAGAAGTAGGAAGATAGCAATAACTGCTTCCATTCAGGAAAAGGTGGAATGGGCAGCGGGTGGCAGTCCCTGTTGCATACAGCTGAAGCCCTGCTGTGCCAGGAGGTCCTGCTCCTTGGGTGACCAGCTGGCATCCTTGTTTCCGGGAGGATCTGTGGTAGCCATTTCCCTGTGTGGACTCAGTTTTGCCCTCCAGAGGGGTCCTCCTTGTCCCTAATTCTTCGTAGCTGCCCATGAGGCAGGTCTTGGGAGTCATGCCATCCCTGCGGGCCACACACCTTCCTATTGGTGTAAATTTGGGGTTCTGGGGATTGTTTCAGTGATTGGCTGCACCCCCCAAGGCTTGGATTATTTGGGGTAATACATTTTACTCAAAAACCTCATTGGCTTTTTTTAATTTGGTTGGTGTTTTGATTTTTGGGGGGATGGGTGGGGAAGCGGTGAGGTCAGCCCCATTTGAGAGTAAGCATAGCCAAAGATCTCCTCGAGCTTAAACATTACACATGGCAATTCCAGTCATTTACCTACTGGCCTCTGTACTAGGCCCTCACCCTGAGGGGTTACTCCATTGGGGTGATTCAAAACAATGGCCTCAGTGGGAGACAACCCCTTCACATGCTCTTTTCTGGGGACCCCTCTGTCAGATGGAATTCTTGAGAGAAATTCCTAGAGAAAGACCTTGTGTCTCAGTTTTATCTCCCTCTATGGTTGTGATTTGCAGACAAGAACTTGTTTTAGTCTGGGGTAAAGATACTGTGTGTGTGTTTAATCCTGTAAGACTCTGAGTTCTGGGACTCTCAGTCCCTTCAGACTGCAGGGCCCTGGGAGAGGGTGTTATAGTCCCTTCTATGACTGCTCGACAGCTGGCAGTCTCTGGCCTCACTCCAGTCCAAAGTAGCCAATAACGGCTCCATTCTGGATTTTTCCTAACATTTCCCCAACTCTACCACCTCGATTGGCATGTAGTCTGTGTCCCACCGTGCAGCAGGCGACTATCTGGCCAGACGTTTCTCCATGGCGTGCAGACGTCACCAACATTCCATCCTCCAAGCGGGGGTTCTCAGCATCTGCCCTTTCCTCCTCCCTCAGCCCATTCCTACAGCACCCCGCTGCCAACTCCTGGATTTTTTTTCTAACACTTATTTCTTTATTCTAGTTATAATTGTAATTCAGGTTAATCATTGGGAATTTGCAAAATACAATTGTGTTTAGAGAAAATAAATAGCATTATTAATCACTTCATCACAAATAACTAATTCATTGAGTTAATGAACTTTTTTCTTTTTTTATAATTTATTTTGGTATCATTAATCTACAATTACATGTGCAATATTATGGTTATTAAACTACCCCCTACATCAGGCCCCCCCCACCAACCCCATTACAGTCACTGTCCATCAGCGTAGTGAGATGCTATAGAATCACTACTTGTCTTCTCTGAGTTGTACTGCCCTCCCCGTGCCCCCCCAACATTACATCTGCTAATCGTAATGCCCCTTTTTCCCTCTTATCCCTCCCTTCCCGCCCATTTTCCCCAGTCCCTTTCCCTTTGGTAACTATTAGTCCGTTCTTGGGTTCTGTGAGTCTGCTGCTGTTTTGTTCCTTCAGTTTTTTTCTTTGTTCTTATACTCCACATATGAGTGAAATCATTTGATACTTGTCTTTTTCGGCTTGGCTTATTTCACTGAGCATAATACCCTCTAGCTCCATCCATGTTGTTGCAAATGGTAGGATTTGTTTTCTTCTTATGGCTGAATAATATTCCATTGTGTATATGTACCACATCTTCTTTATCCATTCATCTACTGATGGACACTTAGGTTGCTTCCATTTCTTGGCTATTGTAAATAGTGCTGCGATAAACATAGGGGTGCATCTGTCTTTTTCAAACTGGGCTGCTGCATTCTTAGGGTAAATTCCTAGGAGTGGAATTCCTGGGTCAAATGGTATTTCTATTTTGAGTTTTTTGAGGAACCTCCATACTGCTTTCCACAATGGTTGAACTAATTTATATTCCCACCAGCAGTGTAGGAGGGTTCCCCTTTCTCCACATTCTTGCCAACATTTGTTGTTGTTTGTGTTTTGGATGTTGGACATCCTCACTGGTGTGAGGTGATATCTCATTGTGGTTTTAATCTGCATTTCTCTAATGATTAGTGATGTGGAGCATCTTTTCATGTGCCTGTTGGCCATCTGAATTTCTTCTTTAGAGAAGTGTCTATTCATGTCCTCTGCCCATTTTTTAATTGAATTATTTGCTTTTTTGTTTGTTAAGGTGCGTGAGTTCTTTATATATTTTGGATGTCAACCCCTTATCGGATACGTCATTTATAAATATATTCTCCCATACTGTAGGATCTCTTTCTGTTCTACTGATGGTGTCCTTTGCTGTACAGAAGGGTCCCACTTGTTCATTTTTGCTTTTGTTTCCCTTGCTCGGGGAGATATGTTCATGAAGAAGTCGCTCATGTTTATGTCCAAGAGATTTTTGCCTATGTTTTTTTCTAAGAGTTTTATGGTTTCATGACTTACATTCAGGTCTTTGATCCACCTTGAGTTTACCTTTGTGTATGGGGCTAGACAGTAGTCCAGTTTCATTCTCTTACATGTAGCTGTCCAGTTTTTCCAACACCAGCTGCTGAAGAGGCTGTCATCTCCCCATTGTATATCCAAGACTCCTTTATCAAATATTAATTGACTGTATATGTTTGGGTTAATGTTTGGATTTTCTATTCTGTTCCACTGGCCTGTGGGTCTGTTTTTGTGCCAATACCAAATTGTCTTGATTACTGTGGCTTTGTAGTAGAGCTTGAAGTCATGGAGCGTAATTCCCCCTGTTTTATTCCTCCTTCTCAGGATTGCTTTGGCTATTTGGGGTCTTTTGTGGTTCCATATGAATTTTAGAATTATTTGTTCCAGTTCATTGAAGAAAGCTGTTGGTAGTTTGTTAGGGTTGCGTTGAATCTGTATTTGCTTTAGGTAGTATAGCCATTTTGACAATATTTATTCTTCCTAGCCAAGAGCATGGGATGCATTTCCATTTGTTAGTGTCTTCTTTAATTTCTCTTAGGAGTGTCTTGTAGTTTTCAGAGTACAGGTCTTTCACTTCCTTCGTTAGGTTTATTCCTAAGTATTTTATTCCTTTTGATGCAATTGTGAATGGAATTGTTTTTCTGATTTCTCTTTCTGTTAGTTCATCATCAGTGTATAGGAAAGCAACAGATTTCTGTGTGTTAATTTTGTATCCTGCAACTTTGCTGAATTCAGATATTAGTTCTAGTAGTTTTGGAGTGCAGTCTTTAGGGTTTTTTATGTACAGTATCATGTCATCTGCAAATAGTGACAATTTGACTTCTTCTTTACCAATCTGGATGCCTTGTATGTCTTTGTTTTGTCTGATTGCTGTGGCTAGGACCTCCAGTACTATGTTGAATAACAGTGGAGAGAGTGGGCATCCCTGTCTTGTTCCCGATCTTAGATGAAAAGCTTTCAGCGTCTCGCTGTTAAGTATGATGTTAGCTGTGGGTTTGTCATATATAGCCTTTATGATGTTGAGGTGCTTGTCCTCTATATGCATTTTGTTAAGAGTTTTAATCATGAATGGATGCTGAATTTTGTCAAATGCTTTTTCAGCATCTATGGAGATGATCATGTGGTTTTTGTTCTTCTTTTTGTTGATGTGGTGGATGATGTTGATGGATTTTCGAATGTTGTACCATCCTTGCATCCCTGGGATGAATCCCACTTGATCATGGTGTATGATCCTCTTGATGTATTTTTGAATTCGGTTTGCCAATATTTTGTTGAGTATTTTTGCATCTACGTTCATCAGGGATATTGGTCTGTAATTTTCTTTTTTGGTGAGGTCTTTGCCAGGTTTTGGTATTAGAGTGATGCTGGCTTCATAGAATGAGTTTGGAAGTATTCCCTCCTCTTCTATTTTTTGAAAAACTTTAAGGAGAATGGGTGTTATTTCTTCTCTATATGTCTGGTAGAAATCAGAGATGAACCCATCTGGTCCGGGGGTTTTGTTCTTGGGTAGTTTTTTGATTACCTATTCAATTTCATTGCTGGTGATTGGTCTGTTTAGTTTTTCTGTTTCTTGCTTGGTCAGTCTTGGAAGGTTATATTTTTCTAAGAAGTTGTCCATTTCTTCTATGTTTTCCAGCTTGTTAGCATATAGATTCTCATAATATTCTCTTATAATTCTTTGTATTTCTGTGGGGTCTGTAATGACTTTTCCTTTCTCATTTCTGATTCTGTTTATGTGTGTAGATTCTCTTTTTCTCTTAATGAGTCTGGCTAGGGGTTTATCTATTTTGTTTACTTTTTCAAAGAACCAGCTCTTGGTTTCATTGATTTTTTTCTATTGTTTTATTCTTCTCAATTTTATTTATTTCTTCTCTGATCTTTATTATGTCCCTCCTTCTGGTGACTTTGGGCCTCATTTGTTCTTCTTTTTCCAATTTCAGTAATTGTGTCTTTAGACTATTCATTTGGGAATGTTCTTCCTTCTTAAATAGGCCTGGATTGCAATATTCTTTCCTCTTAGAACTGCCTTTGCTGCGTCCCACAGAAGTTGTGGCTTCGTGTTGTTGTTGTCATTAGTCTCCATATATTCTTCGATTTCTGTTTTGATTTGGTCGTTAACCCATTGATTTATTAGGAGAATGTTGTTAAGTCTCCATGTATTTGTTAGCCTTTTTGATTTCTTTCTAAAATTTATTTCTAGTTTTATACCTTGGTGATCTGAGAAGTTGGTTGGTAGGATTTCAATATTTTTGAATTTACTGAGATTCTTTTTGTGGCCTAGTATGTGGTCTATACTGGAAAATGTTCCATGTGCACTTGAGAAGAATGTGTATCCTGCTGCTTTTGGGTGCAGAGTTCTGTAGATGTCTGTTCGGTTCATCTGTTCTAGTGTGTTTTTCAGTGGCTCTGTGTCTTTACTTATTCTCTGCCTGGTTGATCTGTCCTTTGGAGTGAGTGGTGTGTTGAAGTCTCCTAAAATGAATGCATTGCTGTCTATTTCCTTCTTTAATTCTGTTAGTATTTGTTTCACATATGCCAGTGCTCCTGTATTGGGTGCATATATATTTATAATGGTTATATCTTCTTGTTGGACGACTCCTTTATCATTATGTAATGTCCTTCTTTATGTCTTGCTACTTTCTTCATTTTGAAGTCTATTTTGTCTGATACAAGTACTGCAACACCTGCTTTTTTCTCTTTGTTGTTTGCATGAAATATCTTCCATCCCTTTAGTTTTAGTCTGTGTATATCTTTGGGTTTGAGGTGAGTCTCTTGTAAGCAGCATATAGATGGGTCTTGCTTTTTTATCCATTCTGTTACTCTGTGTCTTTTGATTGGTGCATTCAGTCCATTTACATTTAGGGTGATTATCGATAGATATGTACTTGGTGCCATTCCTGGCTTTAGATTCATGGTTTCCAAAGGTTCAAGGGTTGCTTCTTTACTATCTAACCAGCTCCTGGATTTTGACTCAGTTAGGAGTATCCTTGGCCGTGGGAAAACCGGAGCAATGGGGAGGGATTCTTGGTCTCATGTGGTGGGACATTGGTGGCAAGTCAGGGCTGGTCTGTTGCTGGGGGTGGCTCTCAGGCCCTTCCTTGCTTTTTGTTCTTTCCATCCTTCTAAACGAGTCATGGTTCATAGTTTGTGCAACAGAACCTGAGTCATGATGATTAAGCAAAACAGGAGTTTCTTAAAAGGAATTTAGAGGGGGGCTGGAGAGGCAGGCTAGAAACCAGGTGCCGGGGATAAAGTCCCCCTCCATAACACCACAGGAGGAGCCGCCCTGGGAGCCTCTGCCACTGCCCAGGGCTCAGCCTTACTGCCACTGGCTCTGCGGTCACCATCAGTGTCTCTTCGGTGCTTGGAGCTCCAGCGCCCCTGCCCTTGGGAGCTTCTTTCTAGACTGACATCTTATGAGCTGTCATCGTTTGGTGGAGCCGGGTCACATGTTCGTGCCCGGGCTGCAGAGGAGGCTGGGGAGAGTTCTCTCCATTTTCCCTCAGGGACACAAGACTCTCAAGGTGGGAAAGGCACCCACATAGAGCCAGAGTGCTCTCACGGTAAAGGACGGCCAGAAAACGTGCCAGGCGTCACCCTGCACGCAGTTCCTGCTCCTTCCACTCCCGTTTCCTCCTGTCCCACAGCCACGGCAGAAGTGCTCTGGCCAGTCACAGTGACTTCCATGGGGCCGTCCCCAGGCAGGTCTCCATGCTCATCTAACTTCTAGCAGAAGGCTATATGCTGATCTCCTCCTTCTTAAAACACTTCTCTCCTGCCCTCCCCAGCACCACTTTCTCCTGGGCTTTCTCTTCCTCCTCTGGTCACTTCTCTGTCTTCTCAGCTTTCTGCTCCTCTAGGTCTGGCTTCTGTGTCTGAGGGGTCCCACTCCACCTAGGCAAATTCATCCATGACTCGATGGCCTCATGTTTCTATCTTTAGATCCAATCCCTCGCCTGAGTTCCTAACACCCTTCAACCACTTGGATTTGGCTGTTGGACAGGCATCTCAAACTTCATATGCCAAAGAAAGAACTCAGATTTCCCTGTTAAATGTACCCCATCTCAGCAGCCGGTGTCACCAGTTTAAAGCCAGCAATAGATAAGATACCCTGGAACCCCGTTTTCTTCTAACCTCACATCCAGCCTGGCAGCAAGTTGCACTGGGTTCTATATTCAAAACATATCTCATCTCCTTCCCCTTCTCCTGCCCCGAGACCCCTGCTCCCCCAGGCAGCTGTCAGTGTTCACCCGGTTGCTCCAGTGGCCTCCCAATCGGTCTCTCTGCCTCCGCTCTAGTGTCTTCTAGTCCATTCTCCACACAGCGACAGAAGAGAGGTATTCCCCAAACATAAACGTGAGCACATGGCTCATCAGCTTGAAACCTTCCAACAGCTTCCCGTTTAACTGAGAAGGAAATCCCCATCCACCACGACGGCTCACGTGGCTCACGCCGTCTGTTTCCGCCCCCCTTACTGTCCTCCAGCTGCCTTCGTCTTCAGGGGGGTGAACATGGCAACTTTTTTCTGGCCTCAGGGCACTGGCACATACTACTCCCTG
This sequence comes from Smutsia gigantea, assembly GCA_032199065.1. NCBI lineage: Eukaryota > Metazoa > Chordata > Mammalia > Pholidota > Manidae > Smutsia > Smutsia gigantea. The sequence goes on from JAVSCE010012821.1 coordinate 102,212, forward strand.
TCTAAAACGTTTTTCTTTGCACTCATTCTGTGGCGGGCTCATTCTCCATCCTTCAAACTTAGCTGACATGTTATGCTATCAAAAAGACCTCTGATCACCCAGTGTTACTATCATCTCAGGCCTTTGTTTATTTGCTTCACAATACGTGAACACTTACTGGTTTATAGCCATTATATCGATCTGATTGTTTTCTCTCTGCTCCTCAACTTGAGTACCAGGCCTGTGAGGGCAGGGACGGCCCAGTCTATCCACGGACCAGCAGAGTGCCTGGGAGAGTAGGCACTCCGTAAGTAAATGTTGTCTGAATGATTTATCTGCCTATTCCTCAAACGTAGCCCAGCACCTAGTAAAGATGCCAAGACTGATCTGATCTTGAACCTTTTAATAACCAGCAGTGAAATGCAGCCAACCAGCTCGCCCTCAGGTGTGCACAGGCCCTGTCTACCACCCGCCGTGAATCGAGGCTCCATGACTGTTCACACACTTGCAAAAGGCGGCTTCCCGGAGGCCTCGGACCTCCTGGCTGTCTGGCACACTGACATGTGTGATGAAAATTCTCCAAAGACTCAGGTGAAGTGTGTGGGGGAGCAGGTCTCCCAGGCAGGTCAAAGGTGTTTTGATTTACGACGTGCTGCCCCTTTCCGTTGAGCACAGGCTGGAGCCCATGTACAGGATGGTTTTGTTTAGGCTTGTGGAGTGAGAGGCATGATTCTGTGCACCTGAAATCTCTAGTTTAGAGCATTAGAATACTTGGAAGTGGAAAGGGAACCTTTTGCACAGTAGAAGCATGTGTAGCCCTTATTAGGCACCAAGAATATGCCAGCCCCCAGCTGGGCCTTTATCCACATCATCTTCTATCATATGACTCTGCGAGGTGAATGGGTCTTCATTTCACAGATGGGGCCTCCAATGCTCTGAGCAGCCCTTCAGCTAGAGAGCAGGAGAACTAACTGAGACTATGGCCAAGCCCCCAGGAGCTCCTTCCCAACTCCTCTGCAGGGCAGCTGCAGCGGCAAGGGCAGACTTGGCCAGGCTCCTCTGCAGCTGAAGTCACACCTTGTGGGGGGCAGAGACTTGGTGGCCTGGGAATGGGAGCCACAGGGCAGCCAGGTGGGAGGCTGACCCGGGTCCCCCCATGGCTGATGGTTTGGCCAGAGCAGGTCCTGTGTGTGGGTGTTGTCACTCAGCCTCCCACAAGCCTTCCTTGGAGTATTGGGTCAATCCCAGCATGTTGGATTTGCAGCCTCAGTCCACATCGGGGAGCACAGACTCTTAGAGGGCCCCTTGGCATTCGTCAGTGTTTACTGTTTCCTGTGCCCCGATGCGGCATTCACTCCCCATCCATCAGAGCACTTATCACGCCACTATCCTAATTGTTGTTACTGTGGCTGTTGTTATTATTATTCTGTTGTTTTCATATTGAGGTGAGAGACCTTGGTTTATTTGGTTTTATAGCACAGTTCCTGGAGAGCAGGAGTGTGGAACAGATGAATAGATGGGTAGATGGATGAGTAGATGGATAGGTGGGTGGATGAATAGGTGGGTGGGTGGATAAGTAGATGGATGAGTGGGTAGGTGGGTGGATGGTTGAATGGATGGGTGGATGGGTGGATATATGAGTGGATGGGTGGATGGATAGATGGATGGATGGGTGAGTGAATGGGTAGGTGGAGGGATGGTTGGGTGGATGAGTGGGTGGGTAGTTGGATAAGTGGATGGGTGGATGAGTGGATGCATGGGTGGATGGATGGGTGGGTGGGTAGATGGGTTAGTGGAAAGATAAGGCACTTGAGGGCAGAGAGGGGATTTGCCTCCAGTTACCCAGTCAGCACCATAGCCTTTCTCACCCTAAGTTCCCTGTCTTCCTCTTTGTCCCTGTTGGTCTATCTTCCCATACTGGGGACACATGATTTGTCTGGCCTTTGGGACCTGGCATCAGGCAGAGTGTCCATCCTATTGGTTGGTGTCATGGGACCAGGATGTCAAAGAAGTGGGGACTGTGGTGAGGGGAAAAGCAGGAGTACGATGGGGCCCATTGCTTTAGTTCTTAAGTGGAAGGTTGTGGCCTCTGGTCCCTCGTCTTTCTGGGGCAGCACTGCCAATAGAACTTTCTTCTATGATGGAATGTTCTATGTCTGTGCTGTCCATGTGGTAGCCACTAGTCCCCTGTGGCTATCAAACACATAAAATGTTGAAATGCTAGTGCGACAGAGAAGCTGACTCAAGATTTAATTTTTTTTTGTTTTTTCTTGTTCTTTTATTGAGCTATAATTGGCATATAAAATTATAGCAGTTTCAGGTACAGAACATAATAATTCAGTATTTGAATACATTGCGAAATGATCATCACAGTGTCTAACATCTATATCAGTTCACACAGCTACACATTTTGTTCTCTTATGATGAGAACTTTTAAGATCTACTCCCTTAGCAACTTTCCAGTATGCAATACAGTATTAACTATAGTCCCCATGCTGTACATACATCCCTAGGACTTATTCGTCTTACAACTAGAAGTTTTACCTTTTGAACCCCTTCACCCATTTTGCCCATCCTCCGCCCCCACCTCTGGCAACCACCAATCTGTTCTCTGCATCTGTGAGTTTGATTTTTTACTTTGTTTTGTTTTGATTTTTAGAGCCTACATATAAATGAGATAATATGGTATTTGTCTTTGTCTGTCTGACTTATTTCACTTAGTATAATGCCCTCAAGGTCCCTCTATGTTGTTGCAAATGGCAAGATTTTCTTCCTTTTTATGGCTAAATAATATTCTATTGTAGGTATGTGTAGCTCTGGAGGGAAGGGTGTTCCCAGCCTGGGGTGAGTTCCTTATGAACCCGCTGCAACCAAAGTAAGTCAAGGGAAAGGGCAGGTTGGGAGAAAGGCTTTTATTTCTTACACCTTGCTCAAGATAGCTAGCCAGACTCTTGTCTGTCTATCCCTTTTGGCCATGGTACATGCTTTCTTCTCCCCTGCCCTCCCCTTCCAGCGGGGTCCACGGTGACTGACTGCCACCAGACCAATTAGGTACCAGGAATGGAGAGGAGAAGAGAATGGCCATTTTCTCTTAACCCCTTGCCCTGGATTGACCAGAGGCTCTGAAACATCCCTTCGTATGTAAATAGACTAAGGCTAGGTGGGAGATTCTGGAAATTCTGTCATTCACTCCACGATATGCACCACATCTTCTTTATCCATTCACCCATCCACGGACACTTAGCTTGCTTCGCTGTTGTAGATGATGCTGCTGGGAACATGGGGGGGTGGAGATTTTTTTTTTTTGAGTTAGCATTTTCATTTCCTTTTGCTGTATTACCAGAAACATAATTGCTGAATCCGTAGTGGCTGCACCAATTTATATTCCCACCAGCAGTGCGCAAGTATTCCCTTTCTCCACATCCACGCCAACACTTGTCATCTCGTCTTTTTTGATGATGGCTACCCGAAGACATGTGAGGTTTTGATTGTGGCTGTGGTTTGTATTTCCCGGATGATTAGTTAAGCATCAAAATTTATTGAATTTTAATTAATTTAAAATTTCTAATATTTCAACAGCCACAGATGAGAAGTGGCTCACTGTTTGGGGCAGCACAGCTCTAGTGGTCCAGACCAGCTTTTATTTGTAAAACAGCTTTGGCTAAGGAGGGGTTTCAGGACAGGGAGGCCTCTGGCTCCTAAATCTGAGAACTGTGAATGGAGGAGGTGGCAGGATGTCATCACAGCTGAGATGTTGGCAGGCACAGCCCTAATGGGGGTGCTCTCCTGTTTTGCAGGGGCAGGGCCAGCTGCCAGTACCTGCTTGGACACACAGCAGCCGAAGTGCTGGGCATGTACCCCACACCCCTCTCACCACTTCCCAGAACTCCTGACTGAGCTGCCACATGGCCTCCTAAAATAAGACCACATGTGTGCTCTACTTCCCTGGCACTTGGTGGGGGCCAAGTGACTTTGTTCTGGCCAAAAGGATGAAGCAGAAATGCTGTGAAGCAGTGATTGGGAAATATCTTGAAGACATGTCAGCCTTTGCCCTCCTTGCCCCTCCCTCTGTCCCAGTGCTTGGAGCACAGTGTGATGGCTAGAGCCCCACCTGTGGCCATGAGGACCAGAGACATGTGGGGATAGTGGAGGGGGATTCTGGAGGGGGTCTGGGCTACATGTTTGAGCATAAGTAGCTCACCTGCCATAGGGAGAGATCTGACCAGGGAGGACAAAGCTGACCAGGCCTGACTGTCTTCTGTCCTCTCCTGGGTTCCACAGGGCTCTGGCCAGTGACCCATCTTGCAGCATCTTGGGTGGGGTTGAGGGTCCCCAGTGGCAGCCACTGGGCCTGCTTCCCCTCCTCCCAACCCTCCCAGACAAACTTCAACTTCTCTGGGTGGGAACTCCGGCTTTGCATTCTTTCTTACCCTCCTGTTTCCGGTCTAACCTTTGTCCTCTGGGCCTTTTAAGATCAAAACCAAAACACAAACCAAAACTTCCTCAAAAAGCCTGGCTCTTGCAGTGTTAAGTTTTGCTTCTACTGTCCTTTCTCTTCCCAGATCTCGGCAGCTTGCAATAGAAGTCAACAGCACACATGCACATGCTCTGTTCTCAGCTGTGTGGCCCCCTCCTGAGGACAGCCCATCTAAAATAACCCCCTGCCCACTAGGCTCAGTGATGGGGTAGGATAAAGTACAACTAACTTCCCCAAGAGAAAACACAGCCCTTTGGTTATTGTGTCAAAGTATTATCCTGCCACAGACAAAGGTATCTCCCCATGAATTGAAAACAAGCCTTTTTCTCATTCTGTTAATAGGGTAGAACATTCTTGGCTTGAAAGGTCTTTGGATCCCAGGGGCGGGTAAGTGAGAAGGGCAACAGGCAGGGGTGGGTGAGCCCATCTCAAAGGTGTAGCCCCTTTAAGGCCTTTTGGGGTCCCCTCTCAAAGCAGATGTCAGCCTAAGTCAGGCCCCCAACCTCTTCCCACCCCCAATCCTATGCTACCACCACTCTTGACTCTCTTGATGTTTGCACTCCCTGCTTCTCAACGGTGTCAAAGAATAACATTTCCCTTTGTATCTTGTTAGGCCCTGGAGAATGCAGGGGTGACAGGGAGAAGGAAACACATGGGTTTCCTCATTGACCATCATGAGTCCAAGGTCTTGCATCTATAAAGGCCCTCTGTGCCCCAGCAGAAGCTGGGGGTTCTGTCTCTAGCCTCGGGAGCCTCCAGGGGGTCTTGAATGCTGCAGGGGGTGATGTGTGTTTTTACTAGGGCAGAGGGTGGGCAGGGTGGGGGGGCTGCCAGACTGTGATCCATGTTGGTGAAGCAGTGCCCGGACCTAGACAGCCCCCTGGCTCATGCCCAGGGGCTCCTCCCTCCTGCCTCAGCCCCCGACCCCTCAGGGTCACGTTTGTCTCCTCAGTGGTGTCTCTTGGGAACACGTGGACACTTAGAGGGAACTCTGCAGGGTGGTGGCACTTAAATGAGAGCCTAAGTCTCGACATTTAGGAATGAATGGTGGAATTTTAGGCATCTGCTAGTGGGTGGGCAGCTCTATTTCTGTGTCTGGCCTTTTCCAGCGCCCTTGCAATTACTCATAGTCTGGCTTTAAGGTCCTGACTGCAGGCGTAAGACAAGTATATGAAAAGGACCCTGGTGAGGCTTCCCTTGGGAGAACTAGGAGCTGCAGGACGTATGCCTAGATCCGACAGACCTAGACACTTCTCCCCACCCAAAGAGCCTGAGCTAAGAGTCAGAAGTCTTGGGGCGTAGTCCCCACTCTGCCCCAGCTGTCTGGGGGACGTGGCTGATCCTCAGCTCCTCTCTGGTGTCATAGGGAAGTGGGTCACCTCCTCAGCGAGCACAGGGAGAGCCAGATCCTGGGTTCTAAATCCCATTCCCACGCTGAGGAGGACCTCTGGCTCTTCAGGAGACCAGCTGGCTCTGGGTCTGGGACAGGGGCTGCGTGAGACGGGTCTCGGACGACTCATGCTAGAAGGTAAGGAGGTGCTCAAAGATTTCTGGGGCAATCGGAGCACAAAGAAGCATAATGACTCATTGATCACAAAGAACAATACATACAAATCCACAAGCCTATTGTGATCATCAGCCAAAGAAAAGAAAAGACAGGAGGGGAAGGAAGGAAGGAAGGAAGGAAGAGAGAGAAGCCCATTTCCCACCACTGGGGGTGAGCATGACACCTTTTTAGGAGAAGCCCTGTTTATCCCAGGGGATCAGAGAAGCTCTTCTCAACAGAAGAAGGTCAGATAATATAGAAGGAAGGAGAGGATCAGAAAGTTGCTGATTTGCAGCCCTCCGTGAGTACCTTATTCAGGCCAGGAGCATGGTGGAGGCTAATACTGCTCAGTGGGGACCGGGACATTCACAGAACACCAAGTATCACCCTGCGGGTAACCTGGCAGTTACCAAAGTAGAAAAGCTGCGTGGGGAGCTGCTCTAGCACTCTTTGAGCTGAAGAAGGCTGTTCTGGGCGATGATCTGTGCCCTTGCCTTCCGGGGCCCTCTGTTTGTCCTCAGGAATGGACAGGAGTGAGTCTGGTCACCTATGGAGAGGCCACTTGCCTCACTGGGGACCGGGTCCCTGAGCGATGGCTTCCTCCGAGCAGAGATGCCTCCTTCGAGGGTGGTTGGCAGGACCCCGGGAGTCTGACCCCCCCAGGAGGGGTGGCCTGGGCATGGCCTCTGGACCTGTTGGTCTCCTCACCTGTATAAACATCCTTGCCGACTCTGGACAGTTTATGAAATATACATACTTCAGAAATCTGCCCCTATTGTTTCTTGGCTTTTCTTTGTTTTGGCTGAGATCTGAGATGACCCAAGCACTGCTCAGCAGCTGGGTGACCCTGTGAGATTTGGCACTGCCCACGGAGGACATTCCGATGACAGGTAGGAATGAGGTCCCAGCATGTCCTGGTATTAAGTGAGAAAAACAAGTCGGATCAACACATATGCTAAGAAACCATTCACACGCACACACGTGCACTGAGCATATGTGTGCTAAGTGTGGAAGAACAGGATCCAGCCACTGTGCCACCGGTGGGAAGGGAGCAGGGTTGAGGGGTGTGTGTGTGTGTGTGTGTGTGTGTGCACATGCGCGCCTGGCTTTGTCTATCCTGTGTATTACTTTATGGAATTAGAAACATGGAAAGGCAGGCTGGCATTCTGGCATGTGCGGGGAGCAGGGAGGCCTATGAAGAAGGTACTGTGTGTGTCAGGATGTCAGACATCTGTTCTGATCAGTGCCCATCTCACCCCTTCTTGAGAAGCCATGCAGAAGCCTCGGGGCTCCTTGACTCCTGTCTCTCTTTGGAGGCAGGCAGCCTTGTTAGCTTTGGTCCCATTCCACAGAGGAGGAAGAGCGAGGCCTTGGGGACTCGTCCTAGGTCCACTCTGGGAGTTGAACCCATGTTCTTTCCTCACTCCACCTCAGGCTCCCTGCTCCCTGATCATGTCGCCTCTTGCTCTCAACCTTCAGTGCCTCCCCACTGGCCCAGAATCAAACCCATATCCTTTAGCTCAATGGTTCAGCCTTTGCCTCAGTCTCTTCTCTCCCAAGCGCATTCCCAGTCACACTGCCGGGTGCCAGCTAAGAGGGGCCTTGGTCTCTGCCCCCACAATCATTGCCCGCAGGCACTGCTCAGGACAGGTCAGCCTAGGGCGCTGGAGGAATGGGAGCAATGGCGGCCTCTTTCTGGAAGGAAGATGCAGCTGGGGTTTCTGGTGGGGGACAGAGGCATGGCGCCAGGTCTGTGTGTCTGTGTGTCAGATACAGGACTGCTTGAGGCCTGCAGGAGACAGAGGGCAGATGACACCAGGGATGCCCATAGAAGCCCTCAGAGTCCTGCTGAGGGGGTGGGGATAGTGTCCTGCAGCCCAGCTTTGCAGAGATGGACAGGCCCAGGGGCACCTGCAACACCCACAAAACCTCCTCTCAGCCTTGGTCTCTAACTTGCTAAAGAACATTTTAATCTAATTCTGAATTACTAGATTATAATAATAACAGTCAGCACTTAATGAGCACTTGCTGTTTGCTTGGCACTGACGGATGCTTTACATGTATGTCCTGATTCATCTTTGCAGGTGCCATTATTTTACCCATGCAGGGAGCTCAGCATTTCTCTCCCCCTGGGCCCCTGTCGGGGTTGTCTGACAGAAGGGCAGGGCAGGCCCAGGGCAGGTCCTGGCTGCAGCCCAAGTTTAGGCCTCCCCTGGGCTGGCCTGAGGCTGCCTGTTGTCCTAGTGCAGCCTGTGAAGTGAGCCTGGGGGTCGGGAGAGGGCCTGACATGCAGACCCAAAGCCCAGGCCGAGAGCCCACAGCTTCACCAACAGTCTCCTCCCTGGCCGGTGTTCAGAGCTGTGTTCAGGACATGAATTTTGCAAGTTTCCCCCAATGCTAGGCACCCTTTTGACAGCTTTACAAGCCTGTTAAGGGGTGGGGTGCAAACTATTTGAACACACTTCATCAAAGAAGATATATAGACAGCCAATCAGGACATGAAAAGATGGTAACATCATTAATCATTAAGGAAATACAAATTAAATTCATGGTAAGATGCCACTATTAACCTTGTAGAATGGCTAAAATGAAAAAGACTGGCAATACTAAGTGTTAATAAGGACGTGGAATATGAAATGGTAAAACCATTTTAGAAAACAGTGTGGCTGTTTTTCTTTTCTTTTTTTTTTTTTTATAAAGGTTCACATACACCTACCATATGACCAGCAATCCCACTCCTGGGTACTCACACGATGGATGAAAGCCTATTTCCACACAAAGTACACAATTGTTCATAGACGCAGCATTCACAATAGCTAAGAAATGGAAACAATCCGAGTGTCCATCAACCTGTGAGAGGATAAACAAGGTGTAGCCTATCCATACAGCGAAACACTACCCAGGGGTAAACAAGAAGGAAGCTCTGAGGGGTGCAATGGTACCGATGCAGTTCAAGAACATTAGTGAGAGAAGTTAGACTCACAAGGCTGCATACTTTACAACTTCAGTTATATGACAATCTGGAAAAGGTGAAGCAACAAGGATAGAGAAGAGATGAATGGTGGCCAGGTTATGGGATGGGGCAAGGATAATGACCACAGAGAGACACAGGAAGCCTGTTGAGTTGATGGAAATCTTCCTTATCTAGATGGTAGTGGGGAGTTACTTGACTGTATACATTTGTCAAAACTCATCCAGTTCTGTACCTAAAAAGATACTGAATTTAACATCAATAAATTTGGTAATAATTCAACTTGAAGGGCTGCACCCCACCCTTTGATCACTTGTCATGGCATGCTTGCTGATAACCATCTTTCATACACATATCCTGGACTGAGGAAGCCTCGGGTGAGAGCTGAGAAAGAGAGAATTACACTCACAAAGGAGCCCAGATAACATGCAGCGACCCTGGGCCTGGCTCTGCCTCCCATGCTCTGGGGAAATGGCTTTCTTTTCTTGCTTGACTTAAAGGAAGTCTGAGCAGGCCCACACTGAAGGAGGGATTCTGATGGGACCTGTCAAGGCTCGATTCCAGAAACATCCGGTCTGGAGAAGGCCCCTTTCAGCCCTGGCCCTGCTGGCCACTTCTTGCTCCCCAGGCACCTCTGGGCACCCTGAGCAGCTCCCCACCAGGGCATCTGCAGCTGCCCCTGTGTGAGCTGCACCCCACCTCAAGGCCTGGATGTCGGGGAACTGAGGCATGGCTGTGAGGTCCTGACACAGTGGGAGGTGCTGCAGGTGCCCGGCAGCTGTGGCTGTCAGACCTAGACCCTGGGATGCTGGGGCTCTGCCAAGGGCTAGGATCATGGTGCTAGGGTGGAAGAGGGTCAGAAGTCAGGAGGGGAAAGGTCAGTGAGCACAGGGACTTTTTGGAGAACAAATGGAGACCGTTGCATAAATAAATGAAGTGTTGCTGCTGGTCAACCAGGGCCTCTGCGGCGCTGGGGAGGGACAGACAGGGGCCAGCCTGGCTGCTTTCCCCCAGAGCCCCAGGGCTTTTCAGGGGAAGGGGATATGGGGCTGGCCAGAGTCTTTTTCCAGGTGATGCTGATCAGGTTTGAGTTGATGGGACATGGACAGTTACCCTAGGTCCCGGGGGGGCTATGGCCCCTCTGCCACTTGGACCATGGCCCTGAGCTTTAGTGTCCTTATGCTTGACCTCAGAGATGTTATGAGGACTGAACAAGGTGAGGGATGGCAAAGGTGGGGGTTCACTGTTAGCCCGGACCCCAGAAGCTGTGACCTCACCACCCAGCTCCTGTCTCAGTGGGAGGTGCTTAGACAAGGGGGGCCGGGCAGATGTGGCCTTGGCCTTGGCCAAGACTCACGGATGTGTTCCTTGATGGACGAGGGGCTTCACAACACCCTCCTCCATTCAGGGCACCAGTGAAAAGGAAAGGGTCAGCCTCTGGAACAGGAGATGACAGATGCATCTCGGGCCACTCCCCTCTGGCTCCCAGCACACGCACTCCCCTTCCAGACAGTTACAGAGGTCATGAGCAAAGGGGCTCCCACCTGGGTGTGGAGTGAAGGCTGGAGGGAAGGAAGAGAGGCTCCTGGTGGGTAGGGGGGGAGAAGAGTTGTGGGGGCTGCAGCCAACTCGGGCCTCCCTAACTGGGCCCAGCACGGCCAGCCAAGGCCATCTACATGCATGCTTCAGAGGGATCTTGCCTCTCCTGACTGCTAAGCCATCTGTTTCTTTGAACAAGCCTTTAAGTTTGTTTGATGTTTCAGTCACGGGGTGCCGTGAAGCAGCTGAGGTGGCCCCTCCGAGCCAGAGCTGGACCCGAGGAAGCAGCAGTGGTGAGCATGTGTGAGCCTCTCTGTGCAGCCCCATGCCACCCACCCACAGGCCGCATTCCCTCCCGACACCACAGCACCACTCAGAATGGGCCAGGCTTGTTCCTTGGGCTGAGGTCAGGCGTGGGCAGGGGTCATGACAGCCGGCCAGGACGCAAGCCAGACAGGGCTGCCGAGCCCACCTTTGCCACCACTCTTTCTGACTGCTGACCTCTGGCCCGGTTGTCCTCCTGCATGTGGGCAATGGAAGCAGCCTTCCTGTGGAAGCCCAGGATGGGGGTCTGATGGGCATGTCTGGTTCAGGGTGAGATCTGGGCTACGTTGTAATGATCACCTGAACCCTTGCCTCGCCTAGAAGGAGAGCCCACATCACACCTGGGTTTGTGCAGACATGCAGAGGCTGTCTGTCCCCTGGGAGGTCACAGATGGTCACACCTGAAGACTGAGGCATTGGGGGTGAGTGACTTGCCCCAGTCCCCAGCAAGCCCCGAATCCCAGTCAATTCCCGCAGCAAAGCAGGCACCTGAGGCTGTGCTCTCCTGCCGGCGGCTCACCCTGCTCTCAGGGCCACGCACCACATCTCAATGGCTGGTCTGTTTTATTCCTGCCCCCATTTTTCAGTTCTTTCTTTCTTTTTTTTTTTTTATTAAGGTATCATTGATATACACTCTTATGAAGGTTTCCCAAGAAAAACAATGTGGGTATTACATTCACCTCATTATCAAGTCCCCCCCCATACCCCACTGCTGTCACTGTCCATCAGTGCAGTAAGATCTCTGCCACCATTTTTAAAAGAATCAAATATTTTTGAATTGGCAATATTTGTACATTGGTACGAAATTCAAAACTCAAAATATACCAAAAGGCATATGGTAAAAATCTCCTTCCCCGCCTCTGCTTCCAGCTACTCTTCCCAGGAGGCAATCTTTCCTTGGACGCAACTCTTGGTATCTTTCTAGAGGTAAGTTTTACTTAGTTAAGCAAATACATTCATACATTCCTTTAACCGCTTTTAACCTGAATGGCAGCATGCCGTACATCATGATTTGGACTTCCCATTTTTTCATTTAACGTATTATGGAGATTACCCCTGATGCTAATAACGCTGCCTCTTTTTTTTGATGGTTGCATAGTACTGCATGGTAGGAGTCAGTACAGCTGGCCGCTGAACAGGGTGGAGAGGGGCACCAAGCGCCCCTTCCGTTGAAAACCTACATATAACTTTTGAGTCCCTCAGCACTTGCCTCCTAATAGCTTATCGTTGATCAGAAGCCTACTGATGACATAATCAGTCGATTAACATCTGTTTCCTATGTTATAGGATTTATATATTGTATTCTTACAGTAAAGTAAGCTAGAGAAAACAAAACTTTTTTTCCTATGGTCACAGATCTCCAAAATTTTTTCCAATGTTTTTATTGAAAAAAATCCATGTGAATGTGGACCTATGCAATTCAATCCTTTGTTGCTCAAGGGCCAGCTGTATTGCTGTTTGCACAACTCCGAGGGGGGGGGGGCCTTTCCCATGGTGTCCAGTGTGGCCCCGGGTAGATGCACTATAATTTATTTAGTCAGTTTCTTATTAATGGACGTTTAGCTTGGGTATCAGCTCAGGCTGCTGTAACAAAATATCACAGATTGGGTGGCTTAAATAACCGACATTTATTTTCTCAGTTCTGCAGGGTGGGAAGTCCCCGATCAAGGTGCCATCAGGGTTGGCTTCTGGTGTGTACCCTCTTCCTGGCTTTCATACAGACACCTTCGCACAGCGCCCTCACTTGGCAGGGCGAGCCGGCAAGCTCTGGATCCCTTTCTCTTCTTTTAAGGACACCAGTCCAATCAGGTGAGGGCCTTCCCTTTAGACCTCGTTTAACATTATTTGCCTCTTTAAGGTCCCATCTTCAAATACAGTCACCTGTGGCCTTCAATTTATGAATTTTGGGGTGAATGCAATTCAGTCCATATTTGGTTATTGTTAAGGATTAGGTGGCCCTGTATGGTCAGCCCTTTTGAGCCAGAAGCTCATGCTGGTCGTGGAGACAAAGCAGGACCGGGTTGCTTGGTGCTTTTGTCTGACCTCTTCTCAACACACTTGCTGCCTTGGGGCTGACTGGCCCTCGTCCAGCTCTGCTGGAGCATGAAACCATGTAACTTTGCATGTCTAATTAACAGCCACAGATGGAGCATGTCTTGTATGTGTTTCTTGTTATTTCTAATGAACAGTTAGCTTCTTCAGAAATTGCCTCCAAAATAATTGTGACTTGAATCTCATTTTTGAAGCCAATATAGAAATAACATCCTAATGATCATGGTAAATGAAACTGTAATCTTGACCTTATTAGCTGCCTCTTTTCTTAACGAGCTGCTTATGCAAGCATTCTTTCCTCCCTGTAGATACACATTGACCATTTCCAAACCTTCTTTGAACCAACACACTGTTTTGTCACCTTGCCAGTTCCCTTGCTAGGGGCTTAATAAACTTAGATGTATGCTCAAGAGCAATTTGTGTTAAGGAGTTTTGTTTTGACACAATCATTAACAATCCTGTGACATCATTAGTCATACATCATTTCACACATGCACGAGTTTACTGTGGGATACATTCCCAGAAATGTGTGTAATGGGTGGTGGTTTGGCAGCTAGCATCCTTTCTGCCCTTTTACTGTTCCTTCAAAGGCTGGAAAGTGAACAGCTTCATTTCCTGCTTCCCTTGCAGCTAGCGTTCTAAATATGAACTGGGTTTTGCTTAGTGGTATGACGCTAAGTATTTAACAACCAGCTCTTAAAAGAGGTACACCTTGGCATGTAGTGCTTGTGGTGGAAATACTCCCACCAGGGTCCATTTCAACCAAGCTCTTTACATGATGTCACATATGTGCAGTTGGAATCACTGTGCACAACCCATTCTCATGGGGCGAGCTGGTTCCAGCACATGCCCAGTTCTGCCAACTAGTGGCATGCCACTATGATGGGGGACCAAGAGCGCCCTCCTGCTGCTTCTGGCTGTTCCTGCTGGCAAGCAAAGGTGTGGTGGCTGTTTCTCCCATGGTGGCACTCCAGGGTCCATTTAGTCCCTTCGTGAGGGGTTCAAGATGGAGATGGAGGCAGCAGTGTGGCCTCCTGACCTGCTGCCTGGCTGACGGGGCTGAGGCAGTAGCACCAGCTGCCTGGTCCCCAGGCATGGTTCTGGGCTTTGCTCCAATTGGCCTGGCCCATGCCTGCTCCTCCAGGCCTCTCAATAAAAATGTAAGCCCATAATTTCCTGTCTAAACCCCATTTTGCTTCAAATTGTTAGAGTGGTTTCTCTTTCCTGTAAATTAAACCCTGGACGATATAAAGTGGAATCTGAAACCTTTTTCTTTTCCTTACAGTAGATACACACTTTCTTAGGCCTGGTCCCTAATCTGTTGTACAGAAAGATTTTAATGAGTTGTGAGGTCCTGGAGGACAATAATGAGAAAATTGGCACTCATTAAGCTTGGTGAATCCAGAAACTCTGTCAGGCAGCCTCTGAGTGCCCTGAGAAGGAGAGTTTGAGACCCTCTCAGCACCGCCCCGGGCCCTGCCAAGGCTGCCCACCTTTGCAAGGCAGAGGCTGAGCTGTTGGATGCTGGTACCTGCTGGAGAGAAGCTAGATTTTCCTGGTCCCACATAGCTAGACTCAGATCATGAAACTATGTCATTTAATGGTTACCCTGAATGCCCTTTGAAGCTGAATTGACTTTGGGGTTTCTGTCTTGATTTTACCCTCAGGCCAGAACTCACATTTGGGGAGCAAAAATGCTTGAGTTGATGTGGAGGAAGAGGGATGTGCATATGAGCACTCCAGGCAGCCTAGTGACAAGGCCTGACATTGTACCTGCAAAAGTGTTCTCTTGACGAATGAAGAAGTACCACTGTCGCTAAAGGTTATACCTCCTGATAGGGGTATATCAGCTTTGGGCACCTTTCAGGTTCTTTCCAAGGTGACAGCAGATTCTGAGTTGAGGACAGTTTTCTGGGAGTATGGTCCAGTGGCGTGAGTCCAATGGCAGAAAGGTGGTGGGTAGACTGACCAATGGACGCAACAAGAGAGGCCAGTTTGAATGGGGTCCCACAGATGAGGAGGTGGGCTCTGAACCAGAGTGACTGAGAACAGGTCTAGCAGGCCAGGCTTCCAGGCTCTGTCTCCCTCTGCTAGCCCTTGGACGAGCCACACACCTCTCTGGGCCTCTCTTTCTTCATTTGTAAAATGGGGATTATAATATCTAACCTCATGAGGTTTTCCTAAGGACTGACTAAAATAAAAAGTACAAATATTTGGGGAACAGAAAATATAGGTGGCAAACCAAGGGCAGGGTGTTGGGAGCTGTCTGCTTGGGTTTAGGCTATCAGGGGTGCCATCTATAGAGAATCAAACAATAAGAAGATCAACCAAGTCAGACTGCTACTTTTTATAAGCTGATGTGATAAAACATTCCTCCTAGAGAAAATATTTTGTTGGTCTAAATCCAATTGGTATGGTTACTGTGAGTGTATATATATATGCTAGAGGTTAGGATGATTTTATTTCTTATCCTTTAATAAACTTTCTCTCCTACATGAAAGTTAATCTGGAGAACTCCCAGGTATACAGTTGGCCCAGGAATGTGCTTTCCAAAGTAAGCTGTGAGAGACTGGAAACTATTTTGGGCGTAATTCATGTCTTTAACCCTAGGGTACTATGAATTCCCTTATTTAAACAGCAGACTTGACAAAATAATGATAGTACAAGGATTGGAAAGATGAAGATACAGTATTTGAGTTACTTTGATTCTGCCAATATAGGTGAACCCCTGAAGTTTTTTTTGTGTGTTTAAAATTTAAAACAGTTTAACAGGGTGCAAGCTGTAAGGTGAGTGCACACTTTAGTTCATATATGAAGTATTTTACTAAATTGGATTAATATCTTTAAAACTGAAACATGTACTTTTAAACTTATCAATTTGAAACTAATGAACAGGGTTGTACATGTAAGGACTTTGGAAGTCACTCTGTTCCAACAAGTAAAAAGCTGAAGAGATTGCAAATTCAGCTACTCTTCTTGGATGCATTAGAGAGGGGAAAACACAGGAAAAAACCACTTCCCCCAAGACTGGAGAGACAGACAGCTGAATACAGAGTCACAGCCTTCCAGAGCGGAGACTCATGGCCAGAAACCGTGGGGAAACCAAGGCTGGGTAGGCAAACCTGAGCTGTAAGTGATGAACTTCTGGACGCTCAGTGAAAACAAGTCTGAGAATTAAAAACTTTGGGGGATCCAGCCATAGAGGATCTGCCCATAGTATCATGAGACTGACCTCCAGGAGCTTGACCAAGTTCTCATAGGGAGCTTCACAGAAAACAATCCCCTTGACTTCTGGCAGAGGGAGGGGAAAAGGAACCTTTGTGGAATATGCCAGAGCACGCGGTTCTGCTCAATGAAGCCTGCCCTCAGGGACCACTGATCGACCACAGCCTAACCTTCTGGGGGTATTTTCAGAACCTAACTGACCTGGGGGAAGGGAAATCTCCAACTCCATCCTACTCGAGCCATCTTGTCTCATTTAAAAGGGGGGGAAAAAACCCTGAGGAACTCTTCTGAGGTTCACAGTCTAGAGGCACAGGCTCACTAAAACACTGAGATCTAATGATAGGATGATAGAACCCTTCTCCTCCTCCCATACCTCCCCACCACATTACTAAAGGCTATTTTCAGCAATTCCTGTAACCTGGCACATCATGTCCCTGTATCAAGAAAAATGACAAGGCATACAAAAAGGCACAAAATACAATTTGAAGGGACAGAGAAAACATCCAGAACAGACATGGCAAGGGTGTTGGAATTATCAGACCAAGAATATAAAAAACTATGATTAATACGTCAAGAGCTCTAATGGACAAAGTAGACAGCATATGATGCACCAGTAATCAGTGAGATCAAAACCTAAAAAAAGACCAACATGAAATGCTAGAGATAAAAAACACTGTAATAGAGATAAAGAATGTGTTTGATGGGCTTACTAGTAGATCAGACATGGCTGAGGAAAGACTCTCTGAGCTTGAGGATATGTCAATAGAAGCTTTGAAAACTGGAAAGCAAAGAGGACAACGACTGAAAAAATTCCTAAAAGAATATCCAAGGACTGTGGGACAACTACACAAGATGTAATATATATGTAATGGGAATGTCTTAAGGAGAAGAAAGAGAGAAAGGAACAGAAAAAATATTTGAAACAACAGTGACTGAGAATTTCCCCAAATTAATGTCACACACCAAACCACAGATCTAGGGAGTTCAAGCACACCAAAAAAACAAACAAAAAATGCTAGAGTGTATTATTTTCAAACTACAAAAATAAAAGATAAAGAAAAAAATCCTAAAAGAAGCAAGAGAATGAAAACACCATACTTGTAGCAGAACAGAGATAAGAATTATATCTGCTTAACAGAAACTATACAAGCAATAAGAGAGTAGAGTGAAATATTTAAAGTGTTGGGGGGAAAATTCTACAATCTAGCATTCTGTACTCTGCAAAACTATCCTTCAAAAGTGAAGAAAAATAAGTAGCGAAGGAGAATGCTTGGCTTTCTCAGACAAATAAAAATTTAGGGAATTTGTTGTCAGTAGACTTGCTTTGCAAGAAATATTAAAAGAATTTCTTTAAAGAGAAGGAAAATAATATAGGTCAGAAATTCAGATCTATATAAAGTAAGGAAGAGCATTGAAGAAAGTGTAAGTGAAGATAAAATGAAACCTTTTATTTTTCTTATTCTTAAGTGATCAAACAGATCACTTAGATCACTTAATATAATTATATATATATATATATATATATGCTTATATATAAGTGAAATGAATGACAGCAATGATACAGAGGACAGCAGGAAAAACAAATTAAGATTGTTATTATAAGGTCCTTACTATATTGCAAAGTTTAGGGCAACCACATAAAAAAGTAAAAAAAAGTGTAGCTGACATGCTAAGAAAGGAGAGAAAATACAATCATATAAAATTCTCAAAACTACAAAAGGCAGAAAAAGAGTGGAAAACAAAAATACAAGCAAAGAACAAGGGCAGCAAATAGATCAGCAACAAATATGGTAGATATTAATCTAACTGTATCAATAATCACTTTGAATGTCAACGGTCTAAATGTACCAATACAAAGACATAGATTGTCAGAATGGATCAAAAATCAAGAGCCTAGTATATGTTGTCTACAAAAGCCCACTTTGTTATAAAATCACATATAGATTAAAAGTAAATGAATGAAGAAAAATATACCATGCTAACACTAATCAAAAGGTAGAAGGAACTGGACTACTGTCTAGCCCCATACACAAAGGTAAACTCAAGGTGGATCAAAGACCTGAATGTAAGTCATGAAACCATAAAACTCTTAGAAAAAAACATAGGCAAAAATCTCTTGGACATAAACATGAACGACTTCTTCATGAACATATCTCCCCGGGCAAGGGAAACAAAAGCAAAAATGAACAAGTGGGACCATATCAAGCTGAAAAGCTTCTGTACAGCAAAGGACACCATCAGTAGAACAAAAAGAGATCCTACAGTATGGGAGAATATATTCATAAAAGACGTATCCGATAAGGGGTTGACATCCAAAATATATAAAGAACTCACACACCTTAACAAACAAAAAGCAAATAATCCAATTAAAAAATGGGCAGAGGACATGAATAGACACTTCTCTAAAGAAGAAATTCAGATGGCCAACAGGCACATGAGAAGATGCTCCACATCGCTAATCATCAGAGAAATGCAGATTAAAACCACAATGAGATATCACCTCACACCAGTGAGAATGGCCAACATCCAAAACACAAACAACACAAATGTTGGTGAGGATGTGGAGAAAAGGGAACCCTCCTACAATGCTGGTGGGACTGCAAATTAGTTCAACCATTGTGGAAAGCAGTATGGAGGTTCCTCAAAAGACTCAAAATAGAAATACCATTTGACCCAGGAATTCCACTCCTAGGAATTTACCCTAAGACTGCAATAGCCCACTTTGAAAAAGACATATACACCCCTATGTTTATTGCAGCACTATTTACAATAGCCAAGAAATGGAAGCAACCTAAGTGTCCATCAGTAGATGAATGGATAAAGAAGATGTGGTACATATACACAATGGAATATTATTCAGCCATAAGAAGAAAACAAATCCTACCATATGCAACAACATGGATGGAGCTAGAGGGTATTATGCTCAGTGAAATAAGCCAAGCCGAAAAAGACAAGTATCAAATGATTTCACTCATATGTGGAGTATAAGAATAAAGAAAAAAACTGAAGGAACCAAACAGCAGCAGACCCACAGAACCCAAGAACAGACCAATAGTTACCAAAGGGAAAGGGACTGGGGAAGATGGGTGGGAAGGGAGGGATAAGAGGGAAAAAGGGGCATTGTGATTAGCAGATGTAATGTTGGGGGGGCATGGGGAGGGCTGTACAACCCAGAGAAGACAAGTAGTGATTCTATAGCATCTCACTATGCTGATGGACAGTGACTGTAATGGGGTTGGTGGGGGGTACCTGATGAAGGGGGTAGTTTAATAACCATAATATTGCACATGTAATTGTAGAATAACGATAACAAAATAAATTATAGAAAAAAACCTCTGAATAAAGATTCTAAATAAAATGTTAGAAATTAAAAAAAAATGGTAGAAGGCATAGCTATATTAATTTTAGGCAGAACAGACTTCAAAGCAAGGAAAGTTATCAGGGATAGAGATGGGCATTACATAATGACAATAGAGTCAATTCTCTAAAAAGACATAGCAATCCTTAATATGCATGGTCCTAACAATAGAGCATCAAACCATGTGAAGCAAAAAGTAATAGAACGGCAAGGAGAAATACATGAGTTTACTATCACAGTTGTAGATTTCAACATCCCTCTATCAGATATGAACAGATCTAGTAGGCAGAAAGTCAGGAAGGACATAGTTGCTCTCCGCAACAACATTGATCAGCTGGATATAATCAACATCTATAGACTAACTTCATCCAGCAACAACGAATACATCTTCTCAAGCTCACATAGAATGTTCACCAAGATAGACCACATTTGGGACAATAAAACACATCTTAATAAATTTAAAAGACAAAATCATACTATGTTCTCAGGCCATAACCAAATTACACTAGAAAAAATTAATTACAGAAAGATAACTGGAAACCCCCAAATACACAGAGGTGAAATGGCATGCTTCTAAATAACATGTGCATCAAAGAAGAAATCTCCAGAGAAATTTAAAAATATTTTGAACTAAGTGAAAATGAAAACTCAATTTATCAAACTTTGCATGGTGCAGCAAAAGCAGCTCTGAGAGGGAAGCTTATAGCACGGAATGCTATTTCAGAAAAGAATAAAGATCTAAAATCAATAGCCTAAGTTTCTGCCTTAGGAAATTACAAAAAGAGGAGCAAATTAAACCAAAAGTAAGCAGAAGAAAATAACTAATAAGAATTAGGGCAAAAATCAATGAAATCGAAGCCAGGAAGTCCGTAGAGAAAATTTAATCAAACCAAAAGCTGATTCTATGAAAAGTCCAATGAAATTGATAAGTGTCTAGCCTGGCTAAGAAAAAAAGAGGACGCAGACTTCTAATATCAGAAATGAAAGAATAGACACCACCACAGATCTTGTGGATATTAAAAGGATAATAAAGGAATACTTGAACAGCTCTATGCCCACAGATTTGACAACTTAGATACAATGGACCAGTTAATTGAGATACAATTTTCCAAAGCTCACACAAAGCAGAAATAGGGGCAATATAAATAGGCCTGTATCTCTTGGATCAATTGAATCAATAACAATAATCTTCCAAAGCAGAAAGCAATAAGCCTGGATGAGATGTCTGGTGAATTCTACCAAACATTTAAGGAATAAGTTATATCAATTCTCTACAGTCTCTTTCAGAGGATGAAAGCAGAGGGAATACTGACTCATTCTATGAAGACAGCATTACCCTAAAACCAAAACCACCAAAGACATTACAAGAAAACTACAGACCAATATGTCTCATAAACAGAGGTGCAAAATCCTCAGCAAGGCATTAGCAAACTAAACAGCATATAAAACGAATTATTCACCATGACCAAGTGAGATTTATCTCAGGTGTGCAAGTCTGGTTCAACATTTGAAATTTAATTAATGTAATCTATCCCACTAACAGGCTACAAAAGGAAAATAACTTTATCATATTATCAGATGATGAAGAAAAACCATTTTACAAAACATCCATTCATGATGAAAACTCTCAGTGAACTATGAATAGAAAGGAATGTTTTGCACTTGATAAAAAAATAACTTCAAAAAACATACAGTTAACATCATACTTAATGGTGAGAAACTAGAAGTTCTCCCATTAAGATCAGGAACAAGAGAATGATGTTCCTTCTCACCATTCCTTTTCAATGTTATATTGGAAGTACTAGCTAATGCAATAAGACAAGAAAAGGAAATAAAATGGATATGGTTTGGGAAGGAAGAAATAAAACTGAAGAAAAAACCAAGAAAATTAAATATCACAAAAAATGTTGTAGTTACGTACGTTTTATCTTTTTCGTGTATTTTTTACTGAGGTATAATTCACATACCATAAAATTTTCCATTTTGAAGTGTATAATTCAGAGGTTTTTAGTATTTTCACAAGGCTGTATAACCATCACTGTGATCAAATTCTAGAATATTTTTATTACCTGAAAAATAAACCCCATATCATTAGCAGTCAGTCTTCATTCCCACCTCTCCCAGTCCCTGACAACTACTAATCTGTGTTTATATGGATTTGCCTATTGTGGTATTTAATATAAATAGAATAAAATAATACATGATTTTTGTGTCTGGCTTCTTAAAATATTTTCAAGATTTATCCATGTTGTAGCACATAACTACTTTCTTTTTATGGTTAAATAATTTTCCACTTATGGATATACTACATTAGTTGATGGACACTTTGGATTGTTTCTATCTTTTGGCTCTAATGAATAATGCTGCTGTGAAGATCTGTGTACAAGATTTTGTGTGAATGTATATTTTCATTTCTCTTGGGTTGTACCTTGAGTGGGAATTCTGGGTTATATGGTATCTCTATTTAACTTTTGAGGAATCACTGAACTGTTTTCTAAAGTAGCTGCTTCATTCTACTTTCCCACCATAAAGCAGTGTGTAAGTGTTCCAATTTCTCTATATCCTTGCCAATATTTTTTATCTGCCTTTAAAAAAATTACAGTAATCCTAGTGTGTGTGAAATGAAATCTCACTGTGCTTTGGTTTGCATTTCCCTTATGACTAGTTATGTTGAGCATTTTCTTGTGCATATATTTGTACAAATGGTCACTAGCCATTTGTTTATCTTCTTGGAGGGGAATGTCTATTCAAATCTTTTGTCCATTTTTAAATTGAATTATTTGTCTTGTCTTATTACTGAGTTTTTATAATTCTTTATATTTTCTAGAAACATATCCCTTATCAGACATATGATTTGCAAATATTTTTTCCCATTCTTTGGCTTGTGTTTTTACTCTCTTGAACATGTTCTTTGAAACACAAAGGGTTTAATTTTGATGATTTCCAGTTGATCTATTTTTTATTCTGCTGCTTATGGTATACCTAAGAAAACATTGTCTAATACAAGATCAATAATTATGCCTATGTTTCGTTCTAAGAGTATTTCAGTTAGCTCTCATATTTGAGTCTTTGATCCATTTTGAGTTTTTTTTTATATGGTGTGAGTTAGGGCCAATTTCATTCTTTTGTCAGTGCATATCCAGTTGTTCTGACATCATTTTTTGTCGACTTGCCTTGGTATCCATGTGAAAATCAGTTGACCATATATGTAGCTAAGTGATGTTTTATTTCTGTTTGTTCCCTTCTTCTTATTTTGAAAATTTAGAAGTAACTTCTTATTTTGAAATTTTTAAGTTGCGGACCTTGACTCTTCCCTGTTGTTTCAGTTAGATATTCCTTCCAAACAAGTCATGAGCTGGCCCCACTTATAGCCCCGGACTTGGTTGGGTTGTTGGCTGTTAGCACCTTGGGTCACCTCCACAGGCGTCTCCAACAGGCTGGCTTGGGCTTCCCCACAGGGACCTGGGTTCTAAAGGAATGAGAAGGAAATCGCAGGGTCTCTTGAGTTCTTGCTTGGAGTCTCTTGGCATCATTTTTTGCCATGCTGTCTTGGTTAAAGCAAGTCACAAGTTGTCCCAGATTAGAAGGGTGAGGAAGTACGTT
The DNA here is from genome assembly GCA_032199065.1 of Smutsia gigantea. Taxonomy (NCBI): domain Eukaryota; kingdom Metazoa; phylum Chordata; class Mammalia; order Pholidota; family Manidae; genus Smutsia; species Smutsia gigantea. The sequence continues at coordinate 125,286 of JAVSCE010012821.1, forward strand.
ATACCTTTTGATGGAAGAAGCTGCAAAGACTCTTCAAAGAATCTGTGGCCATTCTTAATTCACAGCAATTTCTAAACACACCAGTCTGTATCTCCTAAGAACAAGGAAATTTTCCTGGATTACACATGGTTGGAAAGTAACTCCTTACAGAGGAAGGAATATTTGAGAGAGACCTGAGTGAAGTGAGGGAATGTGACATGGGGAAAAGTAGTTAATACAGCAGAAAGAACTTAGGCAGAGGTCCTGGGGCAGGAAAGTGATAGGTGTGTTTGAGGAATAGCACAGAGAACAGTGTGAAGGGAGAGAAGGTGGGCTGTTGTGTACATCAAATGGGGTAAAATATGTAAACGTTATATTATGGGATGGTAGCCAGGTGGACTATTATTAGTGCGATTCTCTCAAGGTGTTTCCGGAGGATGGGAGAAGACAGAAAAGGAAACACCTGCAGTGATATCACCCAGCTAGGTCAGCAGCAGGGGCAAGCCTCAGAGATGCCACATCCCCCTGAGTGTCTCAGGGCTACCAGCTCCTGCTGCTCAAAGCTGGTGCTGCATTGGAAACCTGGGCCAATCGTCCTAGGTGGGCTGAGCACCTGCCTCAGATCCCCTCTCCTCCCACCTGCTCAGCCCTAACTGGTGACGCTCCCCTGGATGGCACCCTAGGACACCCTGGCTTTCAGGGTCCCTGGTTCCAGTGACTCCTCAGGGGCAAGAGAATTAGAAGGTCTGAGCACAGGTGGGGTGCAAGGCTTGCCCCAACAGCTGCCGCAGATGCTGGGGCCTGTGTGGGGTCCACGGGTGCCCTGTCTTGTTCTAAGCCGGGGCACTTACAGAGCCACACTAGCCACCAGTGACCTCGGGTGGAGGTAAGTCCTGGCCACTTCTGCTTTTGGAGCCTTTCAATATGTAAAAAAGAAAACAAAACAAAACTAGAAGACAGACAAAACAGGATTGCAAGCATTGAGGTAAATTTTCAATGTATTAACAAATGGATAATGTTTTAAATGTTGGTTTAAAACAGTGGAATTTTAGATTAAAATTAAAAATAGAACAGATTAAAGTAGTGGAAATCATTTGTGCCCCTTACAACATAGTCACAGGCTTATTGAAAACCTGATTTCATAGTGTAACCTAAGGTTATAGGGACCTGGTGAGCAGCAGAGTCGTTTCCTGCCACCCGTGTGTCTCTAGGCCAACTTCACTTGGAGAGAAGGAGGCCCAGGAAGCCCTCCTGAGCATGGTCGTGGTCAGCTGAGGGGAGTGGGCCTTTCGTAGCGAGGAGCTCTGTTTGCACTCAGGTTGGAAAGCCCACCCTGCAGAAGGGCAGCTCAGAGGCCCAGGGCGTCAGGTGGAGCCTGTCTGAGAGCTACAGGCTTCTCCGTCCCTCCTGTCTCTCTCATTCCAGATGCTAAAGCAGCGCTTCCAGCCCCCGCTGCCTGGCCTCCGAACAGTGAAGCTGCACTTGGACATCTCGGGTGGGAACAGCAGGATGCTGGCTTGAGGGCACGTCCTTCTCTCCAGGCTGGCTCTCTCCCAGCTGGAGGGCCTGACCGTCACTGCCCCAGGAGCCCTGCTGCGTTCTGGCTTCAGCTGTGGCCAGGGCAGGGGCGTCTGGTGTCTCCATGGGGCCTGCATGGCTGGAGCAAACCGAGGACATGGTGGACAGCCGGGGTGTTTCTCACTGGGCTGCCCACTGTCTGTGTGGGGAGGATGCTCCGGAGAGGTGTTTCCTGGTCTCCCGGCCTTCATCTTAACCAGTTGTTGTTTGCCTCAGGCGCTGGGAAATAAGGCTGCTTGTGACGTCTCACGTTTGTCTTCCTCCTGGGCCAGACCCGGCTGCTCCCATGCTGGAGGCCCCGAGGCTGTCGTCCTGCCCAGCTAAGGGAGACGCATGCCTGAGGCCCAGCACAGCCTGGCTCAGCAGGACAACTGTGGTGTTCAAATATTTATTTTTAGTGGCCTCTGGTTAAATAGCGTCCAGCCTTCATTTTGGTGGGGGCAACCCTGAAAAGTAAAAATAAATCACATCCTTGCCTTGTCAGTAAGTCCTACCAGCCCCTGCTGGGTGGGCCCTGGGCCCGGTGCCCCACATGTGCAGGGTGAGCAGTGAGGCCAGCGGTTTGAGGGCCCTGGGGGGATGCAGGCTGGTGGGTGACCACAGCTCCTCGCTGAGAAGACGGCAGCTCTTTTCCTCTCTCCCAGGCCAGCCTGTGCCTCCCGCTGGGCCCTGCAGAGGCTGGCAGGCTGTCAGCCAGGAATGGTGGGCCTGGGTCTCACCTGGACACTCCCTGAGCTCCCTGAGCTCCACTGTGCTGAGAGGCCTCTGAGACTCTGTCAGCGCCAGGTTGCCTTACACACCCTGGAAATCCATTTGTACTTCCCGCCAGCACCAGCTCTCTCAGTTGCAACTGCTCGGGCCCTTCTGCCTCCTCTATCATAAGCTGGCCCTGGAAGTGAGGGTGATAGCTTTTCTTTGCGCTGGTGTTGGAGGGCATAGGGGAGGCTGAGTTCACCCTTTGGTTTGAATTTGAGTGTAGGGTGGTAAGAAAGAGCGGCTGGCCCTGGTGGGTGTTGGGGGCCACTGTCCTAAAGGCTCTGGCCAAACCCTCTCCTGTCCTGCTTGTCAAGGGCCTGGCAGTCCCGCTGGAGAAGGGCTTTCCTTGGCTCAGCTGCTCTAGGGAAGTCTGGGTGCAGCATGCCAGGCTTGGGAAGGGTGACATCCCGAGGCGAGACACCACCTCACCCTGGCCAGCCTTCTGCTTTTCAGATGTGAAAACTGGCTCAGAGATACCAAGTCCATTTCCGCAGCTCAGAGCTCATAAAGGAATGTGGGTTCAAGCCCAGCATATGGGTTTTGGACCTCTTCAGAGGTACCTCCTTGTTAAGTTACTTATTGGCCATGGATAGCTCAGAGAGGATTGAATATATATCATAATGTATCTTAAATAATGTAGAACCCCCTCTCCTGCTTTTAGAGAGAAAAATTCTTTAGGTTTCGAAGAATTAACTGAAAGTAGGCATAACCCTCTTGTGTTCATAGCTGTCATAGACCCGTACAATCCAGACCATTCAATAATTCATTTAAAATGAAATGAAAAGAAGACAGAGAATCTGATTCCCACAGACATATTATTAGACAGACAGAGACTATTAACCTAAGAAGGGGGGTGATGCCGTTTTCCTGCAGTGGGTCCCTTCTTGCTGTAAAGGGTGACTGCCTCAGAGCCCACTGGGCTGTGGGGGTCTCCCCGTTGTCTTCACTTCAACTATGAGGCCTGTTTGGTGCCCATCATGTGTGGTGGCATTTGGTCCTCTGCATGTTGGTGACATGATTGTAATCACCCCCTCCGACTGGATCCACATAATGGAACCCTGGGGGTGAAGTCAGGGTCTACATCTGATTGCTGAGCAAAACACCAAATATGTGGGACAATGGCCAGGAAAGTATTGGGGCAGGACTGGGGCGAGGATATCAGTGCACAGTGTGGACCGGAACATGGTGGGCTTGGAGCAGGGGAGGGGCTGGGGAATCTTTTGCCCAGAGTGAAGGTGGGCAGGAAAATTTCACAGTCTCCAACCTGTGGCCAGCTGTGAGCGGGTAAAATCAGAATGACATTCCTGTCCTTTGTCCCAGGGAATCACGGAACTCAAGTCCTGCCCTGCAGGTCCCCCTGCAGGCTGCTGCCTATGGCAAGCCCCTGGGAGTGGGCCAGTTATGCCCCTGGATGCTCCTGGCCTTGGAGGTCTGGCTGGGCCCTTGTTGCTCGTGACTAGTCCCTGGGCTTCTGAGGAAGTTGGGGCAGCAGGAGGCCAGGCCCCAAGAAAGGACTGTCAGAGGGAGGGAATCCCACCCCGAGCCTGAGTATGATTGACAGCCCCGTGTCCTGTGGCTGACTGACAGATCTCAGCCGAGGGACAGAGCTCCTTCTGTCTCTGTTCTTGGTAACTCTGTCCAGTCTCCCCTCAGACTGAATGGGCTGCCAAGAAGTGTGAGACCTTTGGTCTCTTGGGCCTTCTGTTAAGAGCCTCTCCACTTACTAGCTGGTTGTCCTTAGCTTTATCAATTGATCTCTCCGGGCCACAGTTACCTAATCTGTGAAATGGTGCATATGCGGGTTTGACGGGTTAATATGGATCTTTTGCATCAGAGTCTAGCTGGCTTTCATAGATCTATAATATATATATATGTATACAGATATGCATACATGTGTAGATAAAAATACAATTTGTTAGCAAGGTAAAAACACTAGTAACAATGACTGTGAGAGTCTCTCCAGCAGCCCGGGGCACCCGCACTGTCCCACGAGAAGACTGGTGCTGTGGCCCCAGTGGGAAATGGGCGGCGTGAGTCACGGACAGGAAGCCTGACAGCCGCACAGCGACTCTGCGATTCTGTTTACCCGTGGTTTCTCGCGGGAGCCTGGGAAGCACGGCAGCTCTTCAGCTTTAGGAGGCAAAGGTGGGTCCGGTGACAGCGCACCTCACTCAGGAGATCCTGCTTGTCGGTCGCCCTCGGCCGGTCCCTCCACCTCTGTCCATCCCAGAAGCACCCTGGGTAGCGCCGTGAGCTGCAGAGTACCGTTTCCCACATCTCCTGAACCTGCCCCTTTGGCTCTCGGCTTCCGGAGAGCTGTCAGCGCTTTTACTTTCTCGGGAAAGATCCTGCCTTTGGACTCCCTGGCCTGGATGGGGACAGAGCTTCTGCCTTGCTAAGCCATGAGGGCAGAGGGGCTGTCCTGCTGTGGGTTGCCCATTTCTAGCTCCCGTCAGAATGGGGAGGCCTGCCTGTGGTAAGGCCAAGGTGGAGAGAAAAAGAGGGAGACCCTGGATCGAGTTATGCCTGAAGCCATACTCTCAGACATCTGTTACATGAAACTCCCTTCCCACCAGCAGTTCCCCCTGACAACTGCCCTCTGCCTTTTCCTTACAGAAAGTGGTTTTCTACTGAAAGCCTCTTGACCACTGCAAGTACTGTTATGGAGTAAGAAGCATGTAGACCTGCTCATCCGTCCACCCACACACGTCTGTTGTGCCAGGCCCTGCCCTGGGAGCTGGCGGCACAAGGATGAATCACATCCTCACTTAGGGCCACAGGCGACGGAGGGGAGACGGGAGACAGGTCCAGGCTGCCCTGTACTGAGCACTGAGGGAGGATGAGGGCTGAGCCACTGACTCAGGGGGTGCTTCACAGAGGAGGTGACATGCGCCTTGAACTTGAGGGAAGGATGGAGTTTTGCTAGAGAAGAGGACACATGGGCACAGGGCAAGTGGCCGATAGAATACACAGTGTGTGAAGGAACCGCAGCGAGGAGCTGGAAGCCTGGAGTTCCTGGTGCCGGCGCCCGTGGGAAGCCAGCTGCAGCTCCCAGCCTGGCTCCTGAAGGGGCCCCGGGCTCAGCCCTTCTGCCTCTGTCCCTGCCTGGAGTGTTGGCAGGAAGAGGCTGAAGAGAAGTTGAGAAGACATGCATGGTTGAGAGCAGTGGGGAAAGGAGGGGATAAAGCCATTTTCTTTCCAGCTCTGAGTGGTAAGGACCTGATACTTCTCCTGCACAAATTGGACTTCCTGCATCTAGAAAAAAATATATTAGTGCCATATTTGATGATGCCGTCCATGCTCGGCGGCACAGAGCCAGAGCAGCTCCGTGTGCTCACCATTGTCCCGGCCGCCCTTGAGAGTACCGCGTTGGTCCCACTGGCCTGCAGGCCTCCACGTCCGGGCTGGAGAGACTTGGCTCCACTGCACCTTCTAATAGAGTGTTTTTTATTTCATATTCACCAGAGAGGTTGCAAAATATAATTGGGGCTGCTGCTCCTCACATTATTTGTGCAGTTCTCCCCCATCTCCCTTCCCAAAAGCAGCTCACAAAGAGGTCTTTGTTCTCTGCAAGTTCAAAGACAGCTCCTCCAAAGGGAAATGGATCGGCAATTACAAGGAGGAGGCTGAGTTTTACTGGCTGTCAGACCAGAAATATGGGACACATCAGGGTTCCGGCAGGAGCCAGGGAGAGTGTGGTCTGCAGGCTGCAGGAGCCAGAATGAATGGGTTTCCAGTGTGAGCTGGGGGGGGGTGGGGAGGCGACGGGGCTGTGGGGGGCGTGAGTGCCCGCCTCTCGGAGCTGGGAGGCCTTCGTTTCCTCGCCCATCAAGCAGGGCACATGTACATTGGCCTAACAAGAAGACAGAGGGTTGTGTTCAGTTTCATGGTGACTGGGGCTCTGCTGAGGGTCTCAGAATGGGCTGGGCAGGCCTTGGAACCTACACCCACTCCTGCCCTCCTAAAGCTTTGACTGATGGAATGAATGTACAGGTCAGACTTTCATCACAGAAAATTTTTTTTTAATGAACGTTTGCAAAGGGGTGATCTGAATGACCTTGGCCTTGGCCTATGCTACCCACTCAGTCCTATCCCCTGGTGCCTGGCCTCTTTTCTCTTGCCAGTGGAGCCCTCACAGGCCTGGCCACCAGACCCCAGGGCCCACAACCTCCCAGCTCTCATTCCAGTAGCAAGACAGCCTAGGAATTGGGAGGTGGGTTGGGAAGTGGTGTGTCCTGGCCACCTGTCCTGGCCATGGGCCTCTCCTCTGCCCTGAGATGGGAGGATATGGGAGTAAGAATGACAGCCAGCTGCCCTCCCCTTTGCAAGGATCCAGAGCTTCGTCGGAGGCCTGTGCTGTGTCAGCGCAGCTCCAGGGCCCTGCTGGGGGAGGGCAGGGAACTGGGGGCTGCAGAGGTAGGGGCCTTAGAAAAGCAAAGCCTACCGCTCTCCTTCTGGCCCCTCCAAAGAGCCGTGGTGCTCCCAGGCGAGCCACTCTGTGAGCTTTGTGGAAGCTAGAAGGAGAAGCAGGCTCCCTGGGGGTCCTCACCACCAGGTTCCAGGTTTCTGGCTCTTTCCAGAACGCTGATCTCAGGGCCTTGCTGAGCAGAAGCCAGGCCCAGCTGCAGGCTGATACAGAAGCCCTGTCCAGGGTTGGAGCTTTTCAGAAATGGGGCTTCTTGCGGCTGCCTGATTGTCTGCCTCAGTGGCTTCACTCTCAACGCTGCTGCCGACCACTGAGTGCAGTGATAAACTCTGGCTCTGGTAGTTGAAGCATCAGGGCCCTGGAGAAATTCTGGGCAGATGAGGGGCCCTCTGCTAAAACCACATTTGGGGGGTGGCCTCTCCACTCACACAGGTGTACAGGAAAGCAGCTAATTCTGCAGTAGTGGCTTCTACATGATTGGCAAAGCCACCAGTGGGGTTACAGGCATTCTCTGCAATCGTGGGTCCCTGTCCACCCCTAGACACAAGGCGCTGTGGGAGGCAGGAAGCTCTGGCACTCTGGGAGATGCCGGGATCCACCACAGAGGGTGGACGGTGATGTTCCCCATTTTACAGCCAGGGAAACCAAAGCTCACGAAACCAGGAGGGGATGGGATTGGAGCTGTGGGTCATGCCCGACTCTGGTAGCTCCACACCCTGGCGCTTTTTGCCATGTGACACCGGAGCAGGAAAGGGTACTCACACAGAACACTGCATCAGAGGGAGCTGGGTCCGTGCCAGGCACTTCACCTCCATTTTCTTATTCAACCCTCATGCATGCCTGGACTATGGGTATGGACCCATTTTACAGCTATGAAGCCGAGGATCAGAGAGGTTAAGTGTCTTGTGCCACAGGAGCAAGGATTAAAACTCAGGCCGACTGATCCCAAAGGTCTCATTATTCCAGCCCTGTGGAGCTCTGCTGCCTTCCTGGGCTGCCTCCCCTAAAAAGCTTTCTTTGGCTGCCCCTAAGGATCCCTTAGAAACCTTACAAAGAGGGAGTGAGATTGTAAGCTGCTAGCTGGGTGTGGCCTGGGTGTCAGGGGTTCAGAGCCCCCAGGAAAGCAGGAGCTGGGGCTGGACACCCTGAAAGAGGTGTGTCTGGCCTGGTTATGTCTGGCCTCCTTGGACATTCCCTCTTGGATTTAGGGGCATCTGCTCAGTGAGGTCCCGATGTTTTCAGCAAACACCCTGGGTTTATTCTACTTCTGGCTTCTGACCACCCAGCCTGACATGGGGCTCTTCACTCCAGGTGCTTCTGTGTCCCTCCAGCCCAGTGCTCTTCCCCACGTGGCGTGGCCTTGTTAATTCACTCGTGTGCTTACAGATGCCAGTCTTTCGGCCAGAATGGATTCCCATGGCAGGAGGAACCATGGCTGTTGCATCCGCTATGGTGTCCCTGGGTCTGGCACAGTGCCTGGCCCATGAAAGGACATGACCTCAGTGTGTGGGACAAATGAATGAATGAGAGGAGGGGACCCACTTCTCAGGGCGTGGATGTCCTGTCTGACTTGAGGCTGAAATATCAAGACCCCCTGTGGCTATGCAAGTCCTAGGAAACCTTCAGCCCAGTGGGCTGAACAGGAAAATGCCAGAAGACAAGGCCTTCTGCAGAAGAGGGGTCCAGGCTACGTCCACCCTAAGGGCCTCTTCCCTGGTCTCTAGTGACCCTGGAACCAGCCCAGGTGAAAGGCCAGGTGCTCAGAGAGCCTATGGCTCTGCTCCAGGATGTGGAGGGGCTAGCAGTCCCCAGACCAGCACCAGGTCAGCCTGGGCTGAGGCCCAGGGATCGGGGATGCTTTGCCTACCCCTGTACCCTAAAACTGCCCCTGAGCTGGCCCCTCAACCTGAACATCTCATGCTTTGCTCTTACATCGTGCCCCTGTGGCTTGCAGAAGGGTGCCCCAACAGGTCCCATTCTAGTTCCCAGCATGGCCATGGGCTCACCCCTTCATTCAGACCATAGCTTGCTCAGGTCTATCAGGGCCTAACCTATCTCCCCTTCCCCCTCACGCTCCCCAGGGGAGGCGTAGCTGGCTGGGAAAGAGGCTCAGTCTCTGGACCTCTGTTCCTGATGCTCCCTGGACCTGTGTGGTTAGAGCTACTCAGCCCCCAGTACCCACAGTTCCACCAGCTAAGTCAGGCCCTGCAGATGGGTCCCGGCTACAGTGAACCGGCTTTTCCCTGAGTAACCAAGGTGCTCTCGCTTCTGCCTTTTCTACTATTGGCACATTTTCATTCCAATCTTTATGTACATGATTTGTTCCATTAGTGATTAGCAAAACTGTGCAATTTCTAGGACATATTGATGACACAAGGGGGCACCAGGATGGAGTTTTTTTGAAACCAGGATCATCTCAGAAAAGTG